>QVNV01019622.1:0-50843 GCA_014825455.1 Pseudomyrmex pallidus
CCGCACAACACCCTGCGAACGGCTCGTATGACCGTGTATTTATTTCTTAGTTTAGAAACTTTCGAGCCTTACAGTCTTTATTAATTCTAAATATTCTTATATAAAATCATCTTTATCGCCAATTTAATTGTCGTTTATTTGCATTCCGAGCTCGGTTGACCGATTTCTTCTCAATTGTTGGCAAATGTATACTGAAATAACCGTTGCTTGAAAAAACCGAATTATATGTAATTTATATATTCGGAGAGAAGGAGAGAGAATTAAAAGTGAATAATATAAAAAATATAACCGAAAGATATATAATCTTGAGATTGAAGTCTGCGACTTGAAATCCTCTAGCGCACTCATTGCACATAGTCGTGTAAATAACTTCGTCATTACTGTCCTCTCACTTCCCGTCTCACATCCTCCGCAAATCACATGTGAAGTATGTAGAATATAAATCACGAATTTTACATTGTAAAGAAATGTAATTTTCGATATAATATTCCGCAGTATTAAACATAATTTAGTCACTATTATTGCAATTTAATTAGAATTTGTTAAATGATAGTTTAATATCATAATGGTTTTACACACGACGTGTAACTCAATTCGCGCGCGCAAGTAATTTGTTATTAATATATTAAACGGCACATTTTTATTCTCGCAATTTTACCGAAACGGACAAAAAAACGGGTGATATATTTTTTTTTTACGCGCAAAATCAATGCGAATCAATATGCGCGAATTCTCTTCGGAATTCTAAATACCGGAATGTCGTCTTCTTCGTCGACAAACGACCTCGCGTAATAGCGGACCATTACACACATTTATGGGGAACTAATAATCGTGTATCCCTCCTGTGCAAAACTTATAGTCGATTTCTGCGCGCGCGCGGGAGGGAAAGTCGTCGTGGTTATCGTCACGACACATTTTTCGCGCGATGCACGCGACATCGTAATCCGCATTAGCCAATACGACGGGGGTCATTTTTCACGAATGTTTCATCCGCTTCGAGACGCGCGGGATGGTTCGTGCTTTATAAATGCCGGGACGGAAATAATTTCCACCGCTTCCCTCATCCATTTCGCAACTACCGTGTAACAACTGTGCTACTCACGATTGCTCCAGAAGCGCGGCTTTTTCGCTTTCGCGATGTGATAATACCCCGGGTCGGAAGCTATTAATTAAACAAAAATAGAAAGAAAAAAAAAAGAAGCAAAACCGACGCGATCGTCTTGAATCGAAAGCGCGTTTCGCCTTCGCAAAAGAGAGCTCTGAGAGCGCTACGTGGCTTTTCCGCTTCGATACATACATATGTGACCTCTCTCTTTCTATATATAATATATATATATATATATACATATATGTACACGAGTCTTCACTGTATGTGTAAAAATGTGTATGTTCTCTGCGCATATGTCCGCTGTGAAACAAAACAAAATACAGAACGGGAATGCACGCCTAACCAGTTCAAATGCGCCACCGGGAACAAATGCATCGAGGACGCCTACAGGTGCGACGGCCATCCGGATTGTCCAGATCGCAGCGACGAGGACTGCGCTCCGTCCCCTAACGACACTATACACACCACTTCGCCTACCAGTACGCTCCTTTTTCAGTGTGTCTCCGTATCTCATCGCTTCATAATACATGCATGCAACCTCGTCTGGAGTGTACGCCGCCGGAGCTGAATCATTACTTCGGCATGATCGTCCTCGATCGTGTAGCCTCGCTAAGTGATTAAAATATTCGCGCGTCGATAGCTTTTCTGAACTGATCAATAACGTTGAGAGCTTTTGCGAAATATCAATAACGACGGCTCGTCTCCGTCCCTCAGTTATTAATTGCATTCTGTTTCGTCTTCGCTAAGCGAACGACACGTTTTTGTGGCTTTCATTCTTATATTCTCGTTATATTCTCGCATTTCTACACGTCTCGACGCGTTTAAATTAAAAAAAAAAAAACCGAAGACTTGAAAAATATCTTGAAACTCCGCCGGGTGTTATAAGAAAGTTTCGCCGGGTCTTCGTCGCGGAAGTCGGTAATGTTTGGTTTCGACCGAATCCTCTTAAGGAACTCTTATTTATGCGGGACAAGTGGATACTAGCCGCTGAAGCGGATACACACTCGACGATGGTTGCAGCATTTCATTGTGCATTTCTCACGATCAATCGGTGTGTTACGACCGTGGTCGAGAAAGCAGTTTTTCCGGCCTTTATCACAAGAAAATCCGGAGAGAGCGGGTATTCATTGTAATGTTTACACTGTGCGGCATCGCAAAAGTTTCTCAAGAATTTTGTAAAACGCGGAAAATACCCCTCATAGAAACAATTTCTCGAAGATGCGGGGAAGGAAATATATTTTTCTTCGATAAGCCGAATTCTCGACCGCGGTCTCGCGCCGCTCTTCTCGAGGAACGCGCGAAGGGACCGGGACGCACCGCCGGAAATGCATCATCCCCGCGAATCCTTTCCTTGCGGAAGATTCACGGTGGTTTCGTCGACGGTGGTTTTCCCGCTCGTTCGCGCCGTAAATCGCGCCGCGATATAAGGCAACCTGCGGATATATACGCTACATACGTGCATTGATATGCAAGTAGCTGCATTGCGCACGAATTTGAAACGCTCGCAACGTGGATGCGACGATAGTGTCCGATGTTCTTCATTTACTGTCCTTCGTATCTTTGCGAATTTTATTATTCTTGCGGTAATATATTGCTACGAGACCGTTCCTGTTGACACGCATAATACTTACTTAAATTTTGCCAAAAGAATGGTAAATCGCAAAGATAAAATATTTTCAACGCGCTCAAGGACCACTTATACGTAATGTAATTTACAACGTGAAGATATTCTTTCGTCCCGCTGTTTGCGCGATTTTGCTTGCGGAACTGATCTTCCTTTTTTTAGCCTTTATTGCATTCCTTAGTTGCATTATGGTTGTATATCTGTGTGTGATATGAGTGCATTGTTTACATCTCATTGTAAGTATACCTACACGTTGTCCTTACTCATGTCATTTTCGCTTGATTCCTCTGCCGTGAATTCTCTTGAATGTGCCTATGTGTGCGCTTAGACACGTCCGATCCACGCTGGACGCCAGAACGTAGGAGAGAATGCGATCCGAGGAAGGAAATGCGTTGCGATGACGGCGGTTGCGTTCTCCTGCGACGCAAATGCGACAATATCTTCGACTGCCTCGACGGCAGCGACGAGCGGGGCTGTGGTAAGGGCTTTACCCCTCGTCCTCCCGAATCCATTCCTCTTTTTTTTTTTTTAATATTTTCTCACAAATTTTAATGGTGCCATTAAAAAGACACAGTTAATTGAACACACTTGGAATTAAAATTAACTTAATAAAGAGACGTTTTCGCGCTATGACGTTTGAAGCGCGGTTTCCAATCTTGAAGCCGTGCACAAGAACACTTTTGTAACGCGAAACATCTTTTTTGAGCGTTTTGTTTTTTAATTTTTTTCTGAATAAATTATATTTATCGACCTCTTTTTTACTTAATCGTGCGTATCGACAGAGTCTTGTCATGTAATTTCACGTATCTATCGAAGCATTTACATAATGACACCATTGACAACACCTTGACCCTTAACGCTTTTCGCGGGAGCGAGCTTTCTACATGTTTGTGTCGTGAAGGGATATGCATACCTGGCGAGTGGAAATGCGCCAGTGGCGAATGCTTGCCGGAAAGCCAGCGGTGCGATAGGATAAAGCAGTGCAGTGACGGATCTGATGAGGATCAATGCGGTAATTATATGACACATAGCTTTCGCTCGCAAGAAAAAAGTGGCCTCATCACTATTGCGCTTTGATCAGTCCTATTATTGCGTCCTTTTTTTTACGAATAGTTCCTCTCACACACAAAAAAGAATTTTAAAAATTTCATTATAATATTAAAAATTCCATTTACTCGTCATCTTTGAGAAGTCATTGCGAACTAGTAAAACACTATCGAACATACAGCATGTTTCGAAAATCAAGAGAGATTTGGATTTTTGAAATATAATAATAATAATAATCTGATAACGTGGGTTTTTTCAATGCTTACACAAGTAAAATTAACAATTATTAATATATTACTTTTATAATTATTATTTTCTTTAAATCGATGTACGAGAAACTCCTATTTTCTAATTACAACATTGCAATAACGTCATTGTTATCTTGATCTCAATGTTCCTGTTAACAAATTCTAATTTATTTTGTGAAAGTCTATTTAAATATTATTGAATACTCGCTGTTCTAACGTGCTAAGTGAATCGAAAGACTCTATGCATGGGACAAAACTCGATATCGCATTCTTTCCGGCGAAAAGGACCTGCAGTTTCGCATGTCGCGGCAGTTGCACGATCAGCGCGATGTCGCATGTCGTATTTTGCCTACTCTCTGCGTACGTAATTATAAATGGCTCACATCTCTCTCTCTCTCTCTCTCTCTCTTTCTCTCTTTCTCTCTGTCTTTCTCTCTGAAAATTATAACCGATATAAGTTCGGAAGCGCATGAAACTCTGTAAGTAGATTACAATAACATTCTAACTGAACGAGAAGGGTTAATGTTACGGCGGGATGAATGTTATACGACTACGAAAAAATTGATCGTTCTACTCTGCATAAAAACTTGCTAGAACGCAGTGACTGGTACTCATTAATAATAGACTGCAAAGCAATTGATAAAAATGTCATGCGAACATTCCTTGCGTTAACGCTCAAGTAATCGCGTTTGAGAAATCTTTAATATCTATTTACCTTCATTTTGCATTACGACAATATCGATTTGATCATTTTTTTTTATCTGAACGCGAGATGCGAAATATACTTGCACGTACATCCATCGGATGTACCTGAACAACATGCGAAAACGATTATCGCGATTACTTCGGTGTTGATAAAAAAAAAACAAAAAAAGAAAAGGAAAATGATTACATCGTGCACGGGATGCGAGCACGTTTCTCTAGATTTTTTTCTTTTAATACGAAACGTTCGATTACGAGAGTCTGCGATGGTAAGGCCATTTTTTTCCACTCTTTTCCCTCCCCCCTCTTGCCCGTATCGGTAGCATGCACGACAATATTCGACATGGAACTTGGTAATTATATTGTAGACAAGAAATGTCCGGCTGGGTGGTTTCGATGCAACGACGGATTGTGCCTCGACAATAAGAGACGTTGCGATGGTCGGCCGCATTGCTTGGACGGCTCTGACGAGATCGATTGTCCTCGTAACGGTTATTAATTTGGCTTTATTTCACATGCCGAGGATGATATAGACCTGAGACATGTATATATATATATATATAAATATACATATATACATGTAGAACCCTTTTGTAGATACCTCGACGTATCTAATTTGAATGGTGTAGTGTGACATCTCGAAAATAGCAGCACTGCGTGTCTGAACGTTATAGAGAAAGATTTAACTGTTTAGAAGTAGAAAACTCGTTTTTCTTTTTGATTTGACAGAACTTGGGTCTGTGTCCTTCTTAGCGCCATTATTTTTATTAGATCGATAATATATAATAATCGCGCGAAGAAAGCTCATCGTCAAAATTCGACGAGTCACAATATATATTTTAAACCCGTCAAGATGCAAAACGATGCAATTTGGTGAGTCACAATTAAATTCTTTCAACAATTTCTGATAAGAAATTTATATATTTGTTAAATCCGTCAGGATGCAAAACGATAATTTTTCTTCGAGCGATATTTTCTACATTTTTTACTTTTTTTGTTCGTAACATACAACTCTCTCTCCCCTTTTTGTACCTCTTCAACTATTTTCTATCAGCATTCTCGTCGCGGGTTGCAATACCTACGTACCTGCGACGCGCGCGGCATTTTTGTGTATGAGCATATGATACTTAGAGCGACTTGACGGTGAATGACAATGCAACCGTTTACTAATCCATTTGCTCGTGAGAGAATCGTGAATTTCACACGTTTCTTTGTATGTCATACTTACTAAAACAACAGGTGTGTTTTAAAGAAAAACTAGAACTTACTGTGTTCGCATTTACATCTAACCATGTCTCCCTCTTTTTTTTATTTCTCGACAACACTTGTTTCTCTTCTCAAGCTTTGTAACTTAAAAACTCTAATTTTTGTTTCTTCTCTCGTCAAGTCCCTTCGGGATCGGCTCCTTTCGTCCTTCCGTCGCTGATCTTCATCGGCAAACACGAGGGTTTACGCTTTTAGCTTTCGCGTCGTTTTGCCTGCGCGAGCGCGAAACAGGTTTTGCACTCGGTCGCGGAAGATGCGGTCCAAGATTTAAAGATCTGAACGCGCAGTCGATTTTCTGAGTGAAGACCGTGTCAAAGAACTTCTCTCCTCCGGACGAGATTTGTGCGAGATGTCGATCGCGGGGACATAAGTCAGTTCATGTAAAATACCGACGGCATTTACACCGTTTGCGGTACGTTGCGGCGATTGCAACGGACGGGGTGTGCGGAGACGCGCGTTCTCGACGAACGACTTTGAACCGCGTTCAAGTCGGCAGCAATTAAAGAGGCTGTGTAACTAATACGGGCGCGCGAAGGTATACACACGTACGCGGAAGCTGTTAATCTCGTTTCGCCGCTTTGTATCGACCGCACGGGCACGTTTTAGCCGGACGTTGACTGCCCATTAACTTGAATACCGATGTGTCGCGACACCACTTGTCGCAGTCACCTCCGAACGACCCTGTAAAAGATGGATGAATCGAAATCAATCGGCGAGGGATCCATTCCCGCGAAACACGATAGCCGACCGCGCTGAGCTCCGGGAATTGCTTTTGAAATGTTTGGATTTCTTCGTGGTTTTTTTTCTAAATAAAAAAAACATACACCAGCGTGACCGAACTGGCGCACGTGAAATGCAAATAAATTCGCTTTAACGTATGTCTTGAGTCTAATCGGCATTTGTGAATTCTTGATTGTTCGAGTAAACGTAATTAGAATCCGAGGCAAAAATAAATTTCAGCGATTTTAAACCCCGACGATCGGAAATATCCCTCTGATCTCCCATTACGAGTTTCCTTTTAATCCACTTTTCCACACGTGATAATTTCTCTCTGTCAATATTACATATCTTATTATATTTCAACGTCAAGACACAATGAGACGAAAATACGCGACAAATTGTCAACATTAGCAAACAAAAACTAATCACATTTTTTTTAATCACATGTATATTTTTTTCATCGTGTCTTGACGGTCTCTTATAGCTGTTTGTGCCTTGATCTTGGATATTTCGATACTCGATAACTGACTTGCGTACATGGGACATACATGAGTCTTGACTACGCGCTCGGACTTCTTGACATGCATTTTGCATCGATTATGAATGGGATCGAACTAATATACTCTCTATATCTATATATATATATATATACATACATATTATATATATTCTCTCTACCTTCTGTCTATCTTTCTACTGTCTATCTGTATACGCCTGTTTATTACTATTATCCGTCTATTTTTTCAGCACAGGTTGCCTGATCTTTGAATTGCGCATCTACTTATTATATGTGTATATATACATATCTACATATATATGTATATATCAGTGCATAAAATTATATATGTATATATACGTTTTTCTGATATATCTCCTTTTACCTTCGGTTATTTGCGTCCTCCGCAAATTTCCACGCCGCGCGCTGACGCGTGCACAAACCGCGCTCTGTTATGTTGCGTTTACACCGCGCGTATAGCACTCGCGCGACTGACGTAACGCGAAGTTTTGTAAATGTCACGTTTTGCACGATGGTCCTTTCTCTCTTTCTCTCTCTTTCTCTCTCTCTCTCTTTGCGTTTGAGAAACTAAGTTTCACCTTTTTAATAAAAATGAAAAAACATGACCATTCGTACGCGCGCATATGTGTGTGTGTGTGTGTGTAGTTTAAATGAAGTTTATAAAATATTCATACGCGTAAATGTTTCGAATTTAAGATTGTACACGCGCAATAAATAATTCCGAGGGCATAAATGCGCGTAGTAGCTCATGGAAATTAAAAATACGGGGTTAAAAAATTTTTTCTGCCCTTCTCGTAATTCGATTATGTAACGAGCGCGCGCGTGCACGCGACATCATGCCGGCGTGTGTTTCTTGAAATATATGTGCGCGATATAAATACACGGCAATGCGCGCGATATCCGGCTTTTTTATCGCCCTCTTATAGTCCGTCGCAATGAGGAAGCACCTCTCGCGGGACTCTATCGATCGACGATTATCGAAGGCACTTGGTCAGCCTCGCGCATCTAATTTCTTCGTGTATATAAGGGGTTGCGAGGGTTGCTCGCGCGCGGGTTACAACATATCGAAGCCGTCCGCAATTTTTTCCGGCTGACTCATACACGAGGGTATTCTTCGTGACCCCGTCCGACGACGACGACGACGACGACGACGACGACGACCCGGTTGAAGTGTTCAAGAATAATCGCACCCGATCGCATGCGATTGATGCCGGAGAAACGTGCGCATTGCCGCCTCTCTCGTAGTGTTTCCTTCACAAAGGATCCTCCCGCGTCCTACCCTGCGATTCTAACGCGGTCGGTTGATTCTTGCAGAGTGTCCCGACGGTCAACTGCCTTGCGACAACGGCGTCTGTATCAATAAGAACTTCTTCTGCGACCACAATATCGACTGCCATGACGCTAGTGACGAACGAAATTGCCGTAAGGAATATCTTTAGATAGACACACCTTCCGTCGCGCTTTCCCGAAACGCTTCCCGACATTTCTCTCCCACAAATGTTTCCGAATATTTGCACGAGACGATAAAAATCTTTTTCCAGAGCTAACAATAAATTCGAAAAGTGCACGTCGGGCAAATACGCGAACTTATTGTTATGCGACAATTTACTAAAATCGCAATAATTCTAATACAAAGTTTCGACCGTGTTTTGAGTCATTTTCAATCGGCACAGCGTTAAACCGTAACAAAAACAAAATCAAGCAACGCAAATTACAACATCTGTACATTTTACATGTTTGTTAATGTATTGTATTATTTTTTTTATCTCGCACAGCGGACGGCGGAGATACTCAAGTTCCGGCACGATGCGATTACAACAGCTTCACTTGCAACGATGGCAGCTGCATACCTCGAGAGGCGGTTTGCGACGGTCGTGCGGATTGTCCGCACGACGAGGACGAGCTCAATTGTCGCCCAGGTAAATCAGCGCCCGGAATCAACTCTGTCACGATAGCTCTGCGTTGTGTCTCTCCAGACAGAGACTTGATTGACTGAGCGTGATTAATTTTTAAGGTTGAAATTAATCTTTTCTGATTAAAAAAAAAAAAAAAAAATTACTCAGACAATCAATCAGGAATACTCTTGCGCTGTAATTAATTCACATTTATCGGCACACGATTCAATCTCCGCGAAACGTGTTCATAGACAACACTTGAGACGACGTCGAAATTAATTAAAAAATAAAAACGTGGCGCGAGCGAACGCAACCTTATACATTTCTCGACCTGGTCTTGCGTTACCACCACGCTTTATAGTGCTCAATGAATATTTTTTCGTGCCAAGTTTGAAATTTAATCCCGGCGCGACTACAACCATACGCTTCATTCAAACGAACGAAGTTATTCTTACGCTCCGTAATCTTCTCGAATCGTCATAGCATAAATAAATCTCGTTCATAAGATGAAAGATAACACCTCGACTGCAATTTATGTAAGAAACACGAGACAACCACGTTTCGTTCGCGAAACTCGTCTTAAGTCCTGATTACGCGATTATCTTCGGCAAAGAAAGGAGACTCTTTCTCTTTATCTCTTTCTCTCTCTCTCTCTCTCTCTCTCTCCTCGTGTCTTCGAGATGTCTCGAGCACGAGTTGTCGTTTGTGGGCGCGCGCAGTGTGTGTCATCAATACACACAAATGACACGTCCACGTGAACACTAGCAGCTCAGATTGAGTTACTTCTAGGTGTAGACGCCTCGGATAGCGTCTCCTCGTGGGGGCGTCCAGAGACGCCGGGGGTGGTAGCCCGTGTGAATCCGGATAACGAGGCTTACACTCCAGACACAGATGCAAATGCTGATGTGCCGCCGACAAATCTGAGCACGCCGAGGAGTTGTGCTCCGGATGATTTTGTTTGCGCCGACGGCACTTGCATCCCCGAAACCCACCACTGCGACCATTTCTACGATTGCCGCGACTTTACCGACGAACAGTACTGCTTCGGTTAGATTATTTGTAGATCTCGAAAATCTGGTGACGGACCCACGCGATTTTACCTTTTCCCTCTCTTTCTTTTTTTCTCTCTCTCTCGGTTGTTAATAAATTTCGCCGCCGTTAAAAGCATTAAAACAAATTAACGTACGTACACAAATTCGACTCGAAATTCGAATAACTTGCTACAAACGTATGTTAAAAAATATTTTTAGCTATTTTACGTAAAAAAATTAATTTTTTATCTTGATAATTATTTATACTTGTTATCAATTTGTTTCCATTTATATCACAAATTTTAATCTGCCAGACACACGGCGAACTAAAAGCTTTTTCGGGGTCTTTAATGAATACATATCTAAAGTTGTTTTTATCGTTTACTTCGTTGAATAAGCTTCTATATAACACGAATTTTCTTCTCGGAGGGTTTATTTCATCTCCTCGAGCATACATTAAAGTGGCCTTTACTTTTTCCTCTTATTCGCAAAAATGTTTTAAAAATTCTTCCGAAAAACACCAGATTCTCTTGGATCTATATTCTTTTCTGCCAATCTGTGTTAGCAGCTGAATAGAAATGATGTGTAGGTTGTTCGAGTAGAACTTGATTATATATTTATGAAATTTACAATCATCGCAGTCTTATATATACATATAAATATATATATATATATATATATTGTCCGGCGCCTATTCTTATATATACAAACAATAGTGCATCTCTGCCTGGCGTAAAATTTAGATCGTATATATTTATTTTTCTCGTAGGTAGAACGTTTGCCACAAATCCTATATTTACATAGCATGCATATTATATTACACATACATAGAATGAGGAAAGTACATTTCTTTAATCCTCGCAGAATTTGCGACCGGCTCCAGTGGTCTCGCGCTCTGAGCGCAGAGACTGCGAGCAGAGAAACCCCGAATTCGAATCCACACCTTAGGATTTTCCGGGCCGGTCAAAATTATCGATTGAAAAAGTCAACCAAATCTCTAAAATGGTCTCTGATTTTCTCTAACGTTCGATTTTAATTTTTCAAGTTGTAGCCTCTACAGATAATGAACAGCAAGTTTTTTTTCTTTTTTTTGACAAAAGTTGCGTTATTTCGAAAAGGGAAAGTAACGCCTTTTTACAACATTGCTATTACACTTTTTTTAACAGCACTTGAATGCTCCTCCAATGATTTCAAATTACATTGAAAACAATCGTGCGCGGTGTAAAGGGGATCTCAAATGTCTTTCCTCTTTAGGTTTACGTTACGTTCATTGAATGATGAATTACGTACATATAAATGTTCGTAGATAATTCAATCAGTGCACACGGTACGGAATTTACATCGCGCGTAAAAACCAAAAAAAGAACAAAACTGCAACCGTTCTCTGATCCACCGTGTGGATTGATTTCCGATATAAGAGTGTCTTATAGATTTTTTGGAGAGCTGTCTAACTTGCGACGTCGCGCGGGAGACGAAACCACACAAGAGAGAGGAGTCGCTCAGAGTTAGACAGCTCCGTGTTTAAATGTTTAACAGTCTTTTTTCTAGATAATGTTTTTTAGGTAATCCTCCCCTCCATCTCGTAATTTATATATATATATATCTCGACGTGTTAGATTATTGTTTTAGTAATGTAATGACGGACATATATGATGGCTCCATGGCTGACATTTTACATGTATCTGTGTTTCATCTATATTGTTTTTATTATTTCTTTTTTGTTTTACGCATATCAGCGTCCTCGTTTTTTTTACGCACATCAGTATATCGTTGTCTCGTTGATTTGCCAATGGGGGATGATGTTCTTTTAGGATGCTCGCGGGACCAGTTCCAGTGCGGCAACGGCGACTGCATCCGCGCCGATCAGAAATGCAACGGTTACGTGGACTGCGACGACGGTTCCGACGAAGAGAAATGCGGTAAGTGTGCGCGCGTGGGAGCGTCACAACAATCAAGCACATCTCCTCGATCGATAATCAATAAAATTGATGAAACATAATATGAAAAAAAAAAAAGAGTCTCTCGCTGACAACCGGATGCGCGTGCAATTCAATGTAATTTCGAAGCTATTTACAGAGTAATTTGAGAGAGAAACAACAGTTATTTGTGAGACGCGCAGTTTTCTGACACGTCCTTGTTTTATGTATCAGAGCCGGAACCACCACCGAGTCGTTGCGCGGACGATCAGTTCATGTGCGTCTCGGACGCGAGATGCGTGCCCCTATCTTCCATCTGTAACGGAATCCCGGAATGCAGAGACGCATCGGACGAGCGTAATTGCGGTAAGTCGATGACCCACTTTCAGTCGCAACGAGATACATTTATAAAAATTCTAAGGATCGCTCGCGTATAAAAATGAACGCTGATATAATAAATAGATCAGATGAATCTATACGCGAAATTCTATTTTAAACTCGCGCGGTTACCGCGATAATCGAATCGCGCCGAGTTCTCTAATTTGTTAAACTGCTTGAAACGATGTATTTTAAGCGAAAAGATATGTCGTACGTATAATGTATACACGCATTTAACGTGATAAGATCAAGGAGTGATATGCAAGGAATGGCAGTGCAAGAGCGGTGATTGTATACCCCTGCATCAGCGTTGCGATCGCCGAATTGATTGCCCGTACGACGATAGCGACGAGCTCGGCTGCGACTACAGAGCGATGCATAGAAATCACAGTAGGTGCCGATCGCACGAGTGGATGTGCAATGACGGCCACTGCATTCCGCTGCATCAGCGGTGCGACAAAAGACTCGACTGTCCTAGAGACATGTCTGACGAGGTGGACTGCAGTTATGACAATTGTGAGTTCTCCTCCCCTCCGGTAGTTAGTCACACAACACAAGGCCGCCCTCGGAAAAAAAAAGAAAAAATAAATAAAGAGGATCCGCCGGCTTGATAACAACGCGCCCGATAACACACGCCACGAGCTAATCAATAATACCCTGTAAATATCTGTGACGAACCTGTGTAACATAAAAATATATCCAATATGCATCACAATATCGTAATACTGTTTTACCATAACACTGAAAGATGTTACCACGTCCCCGTTTGCGGCGGAAAGGACAAACGAGCACAGATGAGCCTGCTGCGCATATAATCCCGAGCATTTAAATTACAATTCTACGATTACCCTGATAACATCTGATACTTTTAATCTGAGAGAATAACAAGTGTACTTATTTTATCGTAAATATATAATGTGGGATGTAGTAAAAAATGGCTTGCAAATGGTGTTCACAACACGTATATATACATACGTCGTAGTATTACATTACTTATATAAAACTTATCACCGTACGCGCTGTATTTACCTATAGAAGATTGACTGACTAAGATTGATTTTTTTGTTTGTAGAAGAAAACACACAAACAACGTAGAAAGGTGCGGGGGAGAAAGTGTACAAAAATACAAATTAACAAGATTTAGATTAGATTTTGTTAATAATTCTATTAATCCTTAATTGCTCGATCGATTGTTCGATTAATCAGAACACTTTGTCTTTTTTATTATTGCAAATTTATATTATTTGTTTTTGTGTTTCCCGCACAGATACCGACGGATCATCCGAGCTCAGATTAAAGACGTATCCCAGCGAGCAAGTGATCAAAGAGAGTAAGTATTACTTTGCGAGATAAACAGAATGTTTCAGTTGGAGATGTTTATGCATTTGTTGCGATTTTTGAACTTTTATGGTAGAAGCACAAAAACTTCGATAACTAAAAAAAAAAAAAAAAAGTAAACTATCACACTAAAATAATAATAATAATAATAAGCAACAAGTGCGACGCGTTGAAATTAAATTATTCTATTCTGGAAGAAATTTAATTAATACAAATATGTGTGTTATTTGTTTCTTGCCTCGGCCAGACCCGGCGAAGCAAGGTAAGACTTTTCAAAAGATATAAGCTGCAAAAATCATGCTGTGTGGGCTATAAATTTAATCTTCATAAAAGTCATTAAATGTGAGAACAAATGTAAGCGTTATATATGTTGTACATGCACACATGTACTTCGCTTGATTTAAAAAAAAAAAAAAAATCCGTGGTTTTTTTGAGCGAAAGCGATAATGGAACATATCCCCCCGGAATGACTTGAGAAAAGCTTTCGATCAATTTTGTCGCATCATAATTCATAATTCCACGTCGCGTATCAGATATATATATATACATACACACATTTTGCAATCGCAAACAAAAAAATTACATTTTTACTTACAACGGAGTGCAACGTGACAACACGTGAATGTTGAATCAACGGATATATACGTGAATGTTGAATCATAAACGGAGAATTTCGTTACTAATTCAATATCTTTCAAAGAGCTATACGCATGCAGATGTAATCACGCATGACAGCTGATATGTTACTGAAACTAAAACACAGATTTTCGATTAAAGCTCTACGAACTGTTCTTTATTCTCTTTCTCTCTCTCTCTTTTTTCTTTTCTCTTTGTCTGACTCTCTCTAATATTTTATAATTCTGATTATTTTCCTTCCTGGGAAAAATATGCTTCCTGCACACACGAACAAATTCGATATCTGAAGTTATAAATAATTATATATAATTACATGTACGAGATTGAGACGCGATCTCTATCGTATGTATGTGATTTTATGTAATTACATACGTAACCAGATAAAAAAAAAAAAAAAAATTGCCCACACATGAAGAACTTCCTTCCCGGATTGTTTGAAAAATTCCTTTTCGTTCTCTTTACACAAAATTGTCAATTTTATGGTGTCGGATGCCTTTGTTGCTGTTTATGATCGTCAGTATATACTCAGTGTAACACGATTGAGAAAAACCGAAATGACGCACGAAAAAGAGAAAACTACCCAAAGACTAACGCCATACACATCAACGTCATTTTAATTCGAGAAACGGATGAAATCCGCTTGCTTTGCGGATAAACCCTGTGGGCGTAATAATCCGTAACGATCAGACTGCAAGTCTCTCTCTCTCTCTTGAAACCGAGCGGAACTTATATCACGCGAAATCTATTCCAATCAGGTCGCGAGGTCGTGTTCCAATGCCGTGACGAGGGTCTTCTGCGCGCCCGAGTACGTTGGATTCGCGGTAACGGTCTTCCACTGCCGCCCGGCAGTCGGGACATCAACGGTCGCCTGGAGATACCCAACATCCAACTCGAGCACACGGGAACTTACATTTGCGAGGCCGTTGATTATCCGCAGTCCACCCCGGGCCGTCAAGTGAGCGTCGTCCTCAGCGTCGAGAAGTGTACGTTTCATTTTCCTTCTCTTGCTCTCTTCTGGTTTATTACGTTCAGTACGACGGAGATTGAGACATTATTTATTTAACTAGGATGAAAATCTAGCTTCTCCGCATGTAAATTTTCAACAAATGCGTATTTTCATTCTCACAATCGTGCGATAGATGTATCACGTCGCGTAATTAAATCTGATTAATTACCTCGCAGTCGAGCAACCGGCCACCAGACCGCCAAGACTGCCCTGCGATCAGTACGATGAAGCCACTTGCAGCAACGGTGACTGCATTCCCAAGTCTTACGTTTGCGACTCCAAATACGATTGCCCGGACGGATCCGACGAGATGCGATGCAGTAAGTATCCTTCTGTTTCGCGAGAGAAACTAATTTTTCATGGCTTTTGCGCGAAACGTCACACACATCAGCGTGTGTTTTTCTCGACAGGTCCGCACGGATGCGAGCCAAACGAGTTCCGTTGCAATAATAAGCAGTGCGTCAGCAAGTTCTGGCGCTGCGACGGCGAGAAGGACTGCGCCGACGGTAGCGATGAGGAAAACTGTACTCCGCCTCCCCCGGGATCGTCGTGCCGTTACAGCGAGTTCGCGTGCAGCAGCGACAAACAGTGTATCCCGAAGGTCTATCATTGCGACATGGAGCGCGACTGTCTGGACGGCAGCGACGAAATCGGATGCTGTCAGTATTAATCAACACTTTGCGAGAAGCGAATCAGTATTTCATTACCGTCCTAATTTTTTATATCGGAAATATTTATGGAGACGAAACTAACTTCGACGAGACAGACGCCAATGAACAGTCGGACGTTTTATTCAACGTGTATTGCTTTATTTATGCGTTCCTCTTGCGTTTTTATATCGCAAGAAATTTTAACCCGCTTGATTAAGAATGTAAAATACCATTCGGAATATATAAATGTTTTTTTTATATATATATATATATATCTTTCTTACGTTGTGCAAATAATTACTCAAAACGATGCCTGCAAGTAATCTCTTTTTTTTTTTTTTACGCAGCTCCCGTTTACATCGTGAAACCACCTCCGCCGATGGTCGTCCTCGAACCGGGCGATTTGCTGGTTATCACCTGCACGGCGATCGGCGTTCCAACGCCGACGATCAGCTGGCGACTCAACTGGGGACACATCCCCGCGAAGTGCACGACCACGTCCGTTAACGGGACGGGCACGCTCACGTGTCCGGACATACGGACCGAGGATCAAGGCGCGTACTCGTGCGAAGCGGTGTACAACGCCGGTTTCGTATTCGCTGTGCCCGACACCATCGTGGTCGTGAAGGGACCGCCTGATGTCTGTCCGAAGGGCAAGTTCAATTCCGAAGCGAAAACCGAAGAGGAGTGTATCTCGTGCTTCTGCTTCGGCGTCGCCACCGAGTGTCGCAGCGCCGATCTGTTCACTTATCAGATCCCGCCGCCGATCGACCGCCATAAGATCGTGCTGGTCGAGACCAAGCCGTGGGTCAGGCTTTTCTCCGACGTGAGCACTCAGTCAGAGGTGCGTCCGATCGGGCGAGACGGCGTTCACGTGGTGGGGCCCTTGGCGACTGCCAACGATGTGATCGGTTACAACAACTATGTGTATCATTACTACGCGCTACCGGAGACGTATCACGGCAGTCAACTCAAGTCTTACGGCGGCTATTTGAAGTATTCGATTCGTTATGGAGGCAACGGCACGCCCAATCACGAGCCAAACGTCATTGTGACCGGCAACAATTACACGCTGGTGCACGGCAAGACCACAACGATGGGACCGGATTACGAAACCGAGGAATCGGTTAGATTCTTCTACGGCGATTGGTACAAGATGCAAGGACCGAGCGTGGTTCTGGCCTCCAGGGAGGAGATCATGATGACGCTCGCGAACGTGGACAACATTCTCATAAAGTAGGCATAAAATCCGGTCGCGATTTAAGATGTCAATACTTGTGCAGCGTCACGATGCAACCGAACTGTTTCAGAATGAAATACGAGGACTCGCCGGGATTGGACGTGCGTATCACCAACATCATCATGGACACCGCCGATGTGCGAAACACCGGATTAGGATCCGCGTCCTTCGTGGAGGAGTGCCAGTGTCCGACCGGTATGTATTTTCCTCTTCGGAAATCTCCGGAGAATTTGTTAATTCGCTCAGAATTTTAATTTAATTGAACGAGATTCGCTTATTGCTTCGATCGCGACTTCAAGGATACACCGGTTTGTCCTGCGAGACCTGCGCACCTGGTTTCCTGAGACGCGAAAGCGGACCGTGGCTCGGTCAGTGTTACAGAGACGAGCCGCCGTGTCCTCCGGGATACTACGGCGATCCTTCGAGGAACATCCCTTGCCAGATTTGTCCTTGCCCGCTCACCAATCCGTCGAATCAGTAAGAAACACAGACACGATTTAACGCCAAGTATTTCACAGTCTCAAGTTCGTCACGCTCTTATTGATTGAATCACGAACAAACAGATTCGCCCGTACGTGTCATCTTGGATCTGACGGACAGCCGACGTGCGACTGTCCTCCCGGATACGTTGGACGTAGGTGCGAGCAGTGCGCTAACGGCTATCAAGGAAATCCGCTCATTCCCGGAGATATGTGCGTCCCTATTTCGCAATGCGATCCTCACGGCAGTCTCAGTCCCATCGCCGATCCACGAACCGGAAAATGTCATTGCAAGGTATTACGTTGATAATATCGTAACTCTTCTACACGCGTAATTTTCTCTTCTTTTACAGTTTAAATATAATTTTTTAAAAAATTCTTATAAAGTTTAATCTTCTGATAAAAACTTAGCATTAGATAATTAGTGCGAGTTTATTGACAAGAGCGTAATGATTTTGTTATTGTTCTTGCATCCATTTTTCACATGGATTTTAACTTTGAAAAAAATGTAAGTACATGCACCTACAATTTAATCTCCGCAGATTCGTGCGCAATATTGACACTTGGAACAAATAAATGATGCAATTCTTGCAATTAAAAAGAAAAATTCGTTTTCTATTTATTTTCCGATGTGTTTTTTGTTTTTTGTTTTTTTAGCAATACGTAACGGGTCTGACTTGCAACCAATGTAAGGCGAATACGTACTTTAATCTGGCCTCGACGAATCAATTTGGATGTATAGCTTGTTTCTGTATGGGTATCACAGACAGATGCATCTCCTCTAACTGGTTTAGAAACGAGGTATGAAAAAAAAATTATATATCTCTGTGCGTTCGACATTATCTTGTTATCTTTTGCATGTAAAGTCGAATCTCGTCAAAGTGAAATGTGACGCACGAAAAATTCGCGCGCGCTTTTCTCTCAACATCTTTGAATTTGAAAATTTATTATTTTAAGAAAGAAATAAAAGCCAATTGTTTTTTAATTGCAGATTCGCGTATCGTTCACTAATTCGATTCGAAACTTCTCCCTGATCGAGTCCAAGAGCACCGATGCGCCAGCCATCGTCGACGGAATTCACCTCAACACCATCAACCGGGAAATAGTTTACAGCGACTTCCCCAATCGCGGAAACAACGATGTCTATTACTGGCAGCTGCCCAGTATTTTCCTCGGCGATCAAATAACGTCGTACGGCGGGAATCTCAAGTACACCGTCAGATACGTTCCCTCCCCGGGAGGTCAAAGTTCGAGGAACAACGCCGCGGACGTCGAACTTATCAGCGTGAGTGCATATTCGCCGCGCATCTTGATCTCGGTGTCTTCGAGGACGATGTAATAGGCTTGACACTTTAATGCATGCGCAGGCTAACGACATCAACTTGCTCTACTACTCCCGCGAGTCTCCCGAACCGAACTCCCAGCAATCGTTCACCGTGCCGTTGCTCGAGCAATATTGGCAACGCAATGACGGAACTCAGGCGGATAGGGAGCATCTTCTAATGGCCCTGGCGGACATACGAGCCATCAGAATCAAAGCCACTTACACGACGCATACGGACGAAGCCGCGTGAGTAGCGCGCGTTATTCAATGATGTTATTGAATCTCTAAGATATTCTCTCAGACGTCACGAATAAATACGATTTATTATTTAATTAAATGTTTGAATGCAAATATGTATACATATATATGCATATATGTATATACGTTTATCATTAGCACAATTTATCAAACAACAAACAATGCACACGCTTCAGACTCTCTTTCGTGTCTTTGGATACCGCCGAAAAATACAACACGGGTAAGGCGCGCGCGGTCGAAGTTGAAGAATGCAGTTGTCCCGCCGGCTACAGAGGACTTTCGTGCGAGGATTGCGATGTCGGTTACACCCGAGCCTTCGAAGGTCTCTACTTGGGCATCTGTGAGCCTTGCAACTGCAACGGTCACTCGAATCAATGCGATCCTGAAACCGGCACCTGTGAGGTGGGTCAATGAAAGAAACTGCATTTAAAAATTAATACAAGTCTTTAAGTAAATACAAAAATAGCGCATATTAAATCTCGCGCTTAATTTAAATTCCATGTCCCTTTAAATCGCGAGCTTACAATTTTTTTTTAACGTAACTACGTGCAAATAAACAACTTAAAGAGTTCATTTGTTCGCAATTAACAGAATTGCGCTCATCACACCACTGGTAATTATTGCGACATTTGCGAGCCGGGATACGAAGGAGACGCCACGCGGGGCACCCCGGGCGATTGCACGTACAAGGGACGCACCCCCAGTCACGAGTGCAGATGCAATGAGGCCGGTTCGCGCAGTTCGTCATGTGTCGACGATCGATGCGAATGCAAAAGGAACGTCGAAGGACCGGAATGCAATCGGTGCCGCCCGTCGACATTCGGATTAAGTGCCGAGAACGTTGATGGATGCGTCGAGTGCTACTGCAGCGGGGTAACTGATCAATGTCACGAGAGCACATTGTACGTACAACAAATACCGATGTGGGTGTACGACTCACATCACGGCTTCACCCTCACGGACTCGTAAGTATAGACGCGTTGGCGCGTATAACGTTCTTTCGCTGTTTAATTGTTTTCTATTTTTGCGCGTTTTTTTCCCAATAATTTTTAGCTGTGCATTTTCAATAAAAATTTATTTATTTATTTTTTTTCTCTGATAAAGAGAAAGTTGACACGGTGAAGAATAGAATTTAATCGATATTTGGATTTCTCTCTCTATTCAGAACGAGACGCGACGTAATCGACGACGGTTTCGAGTTAAATGTAGCGATGAACGAAATCGGTTACCGCTACCCGGACAGCAGAAGCAGCCGACTGTTCTGGTCGCTGCCGAGCGTTTTCACCGGAAACAAAGTGAAAAGTTACGGCGGCAACTTGACCCTGACGCAACACATCACCGCGTATCCCGGCGCTCAGAGCTACAAAGATCAAGATATTTTGCTGATCGGTAACGGCATCACGTTATTCTGGACGAATCCGCAAGAGCTTCAACCTGATATTCCTCTGGTGAGTAAACCAGAGCTTCGTGTCTCATATGCAATTTTGAATGAGGAACGCGCAATTACATTTGAAGCAAACTTTAATGAGTAATAATTAAAAAATAAATAACTTTCGCGTTTTATCGCCGCGTGTGCATTTTTTTCCAGACCTACTCCGTTTTATTGAAAGAAAACGAATGGAAACGACTTACCACCGAAGGACCACGTAGCGCTTCCAGAACGGACTTTATGATCGTGCTCTCCAATCTGGAGGCTATTCTGGTTCGCGCGTCCCACAGCGACCGGATGACCGCGACGTACATCAGCGACATCAGCATGGACACGGCTGTGGAGAACGTAGTTGGCAATCGACGAGCGACTCAGATCGAGGCCTGTCGCTGTCCGCCCGGTTACACCGGAACTTCCTGCGAGAGTTGCGCGCGTGGTTATTACAGAGATACCAACGACCGTTCCGTCAGTTATCTGGGCTCGTGCGTTTCTTGTCCGTGCAACAGAAACGAGGAAAGCTGCGAGATCAGTAGATCTGGCCAGGTCAAGTGTCACTGCTTGCCTGGTTACACGGGACAGTATTGTCAAGATATTATTAATGATCGTAAGTAAAATAACTTTTTCTACTTGAAATATTTATGTAAAGTATAGCGCGAACACAACACTTTTATTTGCAATATTAAAAATAGCGTTCCGAAGAAGCGATAAAAAACTATCCTGTGACCGCTTAGGTCCTTCTGGATATAAATTACGTCAGGAAAATGCAAAATTAATTAATTTCAGAAGATCAAAATCACTGCAATTCAGAGATAATTAAAAAATTGCTTCAATAATTTTTTTCTTAAATTAATCACTTGAAAATTTCTCTGTAGCATGTTCTAAACTTTTGCCGAGTTTCACGCAAAATAAGCTAAAATGGTGATGTGACAAAGTTATATGTATAAAAATTTACTATTTTCTATAAATGCAAGAGTACGGAATTCTTTTGTCTGAAAGAAGATATATCTTTGTATCTTATAACAAGAAAAGGTCTTTGAAACTCTCGCCTGAAAGTCGAATAACGAGTCATTGCACGTTGATCAGATGAACTGATGGTAAGCCTGATGCCCATGAAGGGCGAATTCGCGCCAAATTCCACGATCCAATTTACATGCAACTATGAGTATCCAGACATGTTGTACATCTATTTCAAATTGTCGTCACTCGATGGATATCCTATAACCGTGCGTGCCACCAAACCTAGCCGCATCAGCAAGACGAGGAAAGGGGCTGTCCGCACTCTGTCCGTCCTCATGGGACACACCCCGTGCAACGTGGAGTGTCACATCGTGAAGTATCGCGGCAGAGAACTGATCAAGGTCGTGACGTCGATTACGCCAGGTTTGATGGGCCACGCAATTGAGAGCTTTCTCCGTACATCTTGTTTGTCCATCGGTGACTCATGGCGAGGCAAAGTGTTATGATCATCACATTTTGCGATATCGCTAGATGTTAGTAGATGCCAGTCATCGTAGATCGTTGCTAGATCTCTGGAGAAATTTGGTGAAGAAGTATTGTGAGATTTTTGTTATAGAAGGGTTTAGGGCTTCTCCTAGAATTCATATTTGTGGTTCGTGGATAAGCTTGTTTCGCAAACATCCATTGTCGACATGTGCCAATATGTGTGTTGTTTTGCAATATAGAAATTGTTATTTCTCGAAATAACCGTCATTGTTACCAATGTCTTGTAAAAATGTGATGGTGATTGTTATTTTTGTGTTACGGACGAAATACTGTCTATATCACAGCAACAACATTGTCTATGTATTTATGTAGAACAATAGGATCCAATAACGTCCATGTTATTTCTTGTTATTCCTCATCTTGTTATTCTTCATCTTTTAACCCTTTATTGTCGCATTTTATAGTCGCAAATTTCTTGCAGTTACGCGATCATGACTGAATTTGTTTTAAACGTTGGATTTCGTTTCACACACAGCTGGACAATCAACCATCCCGCCAGTCATCCCGATACCGCCAAAGATCGTAGTTTACATAGAGGAACCAGACATCCAGATTGTCCAAATCGGAAACACCGTTAGATACCATTGCAAGGGCAGATCTCAATATAGCGTAAGTAATTTTAGTGTTTTTTTTTTTAATTATAGATATATAAAATTGCTTATTGTCACTTAGAATTCTCTTTTTATTACGCTATATGCAAATAGGACTCGGTGAATATTAAATGGAAGAAAGAAGGCGGTCAATTGCCGCCTGGTAGAAGCGTGGACGACGAGAACGGACTGTTGGTTATCAGAGACGTGAAGGTGTCCGATAGCGGTATTTATGTTTGTCAAGTGAGCGATGGAATTAACATCGAGACCAAGCAAGTTTCTCTGACCGTCGGAGGTACAGTGCACAAAACATAATTAATTTTTATTGTACTAATATTTAAAATATTAATATTAATTCTTTCGAAAATGGAAAACAAAGTAAATTAAAACCTTAATGTTACTTGTTGCTTTAATTTTTATACATTGTGTTATGTATCGGACGCAGCATTTTCGCAAGACTTGCTACAAATACCAGGTACAAATTATAACCGCTTAAAATTGTTCAAATATAAATCGCTTTTGCTGTAAAATTAAACATTTAAATTGGACTAACTATCATCTCTCATTATTATTTTATTTATTGAATAATAAACTTCATTTTTGTTATCTAAGGATCCACTTCGGTAGCGCCCAGAGTCACTATAAGTCCCTCGTATCATCAAGTGAAGGAAGGCGATCCGGTCGAATTCCGTTGCGAGGCCACGGGTAATCCGCCGCCGCAATTGGAGTGGATTCGGGTCGATTCGAGAAACGCAAGTCCGGAAGCGACGTTCTACAACGGCGTGTGGAGTCTTCCAGCCGCGTCGAAGAACGACGCTGCCGAATACAAGTGTATCGCTAGAAACAACGTTGGCACGGACGAAAAGACGACGATCTTGTATGTTCAAGGTGCGATCGAAGTTGTTACATATTTTGTCACAATTTACTTATCGGTATTTTTTTTTTTTTTCATTTTCAAATTATAAGAATCTTGCGTTAGTAAATTGCTCTATAGCGCTGAGAGAAATGTTGCTACAAAGAAAACCTTGGTTTTCTATATTACAGACAATCCTCACAAACCGCCTCCTACGGGTTTACCGCCCATCGTCACACCGTCCGAGTGGTCCGGAACCAGCTCGGACGTTGTCAGACTGATCTGCACGCCGTCTCAGCGCGCGACTGTCGTCTGGGCAAGATCCGGTGGATTGCCACTGCCTTATTCCGCAACTCAGCGCGACGGGGTTCTGACCATCTCGAATCCCACCCCCAGCGACTCCGGCATATACGTGTGCACCGCGACGAGCGCCCGCGGAACGGAAACGAGCACCACCGCCCGAATAACGATAATTCGCAGAGATCCCATGACGATCAAGGTCAGACCCGAACGGCAGCATGTGTCCCAGGGCACGGTGGCCGAGGTGCGGTGCATCACCAGCGGCGAGCCGAATCTGCAGATAAAATGGAGCAAGCACATGGAAGCGATGAGCCCGCGCGTGCAACAGGTAGGCGACACCCTCAGGATCGTCAACGCTCAGGTTTCCGATCGAGGAGTGTACATTTGCCGGGTCAGCAGTCCCGCGAGCAGTTACGAGGCCAGCGCAATTATCGAAGTTGAACGTAAGTTCTAATATTTCTAATATCTCATCCCGAAAGAAACTCTCTAAAGTTTTGAGTGAAAAATTGTGATATAAATCAAGATATGAGCGTATAAAATTTGCAAAACTGCATGTTTTTACAACTAGCAGATAATTTTATGGCACGAGCCAATGTGCCGGATGTACATGCAAATATGTTTTAAACGTGAAAATTAATTGACACTTGGAAATTCAAATTGATTTTAATTTCTAAGATGCTTAATTTATATCTCGAATATAAATGACCCTTATTTTGCTCCCCTGTGAAAAAATCCATTGCGAAAAAAAGACACTTGCGTATTTATTTTATAGCTCGAGAAGCTCCGGTCTTAGAACTGTATCCGCAAGACGTTCAAACGGTGACCCTCGGCGGATCTGCCGATCTGCAGTGTCGCGCGAAAGCCGGTTTCCCGGTGCCGGAGTTGCACTGGTCTCGCGAGGACAACCGTCCGCTCGGCTCCAACGTCGAGCAACTTCCGGGCGGACTTCTCAGACTGTCCAATATCACGGTGAACGACGGCGGCGCTTACATCTGCTCCGCGTCCAACGAAGTCGGTTCAACGTCGGTCATCGCGCACATCGAGGTGCAGTCCATGCCTGTGATCACCATCGCGCCAAAGCTGGGTATCTTGCAAGTTAAACGCGGCAGCCAAGTGCGTTTGGTGTGTAGCGCGAGCGGTTATCCGCAGCCGAACGTGGCCTGGAGCAAACACTTGAACGGGCTCACCATACAGTAAGTTGATCTTTCAATCGTGCGACATTCTAGAAGTTCCACAATATAAGAAACACTTTGTTGAAATCGAGAGATGTTCCTCTTGACGAAACGTCAACCGCTAAACATTTTACGTGTAGCCAACTGCGACTTGTAAATCTAAATTTACAGCGAATACAGCAGAACGGCGGCCACTCCGTTGAGCGCCGTGTACGAAATATACTCAGTCTCGCCAGACGACGAAGGAACCTACACTTGTCAGGCGACAAACGCCGTAGGAATAACCGAGGAGCGTATTCACATCCGTATCGAGGACGACGACGATTACGGATGCACCGGTGACAGAGGTGACATTCCGTGCGACGATCGCGTTCGACCACCGCGTCCGGACCATCCTGTGCGTAATCGCTATTGTTTTTTTCTATCGTGTTTCACTTTTAACGACGTGTCTGTACAACACATAACGACGTGTTCATTTCTCACAGAGAGATCCGAACCAGCCAAACGGGGGTGTGTTAATTCCCGAGGATTATCTGAGAATTCCGAACGGCGGCAAGGTGGAGATGCGTTGCCAGGTCTTCGGACCCGACGGAAATCAGATCTACTTGGATTGGAAGAGAAGCGATCATCGTCCCTTGCCGGCAGGCAGCACGGTGCACAGCGGAGTACTGAGCATTCCGACCGTCGACAGGAACGCGGCTGGCGAATACATCTGTCTGGGCTTGGATCCCACCGGCAACGTTCTCTTCAGAGCAAAATCTCATCTCGAAATCATATGTGAGTGAACGAAAAAATTATTCAAAATTAATGTACAACAAGTTGGAAGAGTTTACAAAGTATCGCCGATTCAACAGATATTGCGCGCGGAAAATCTGTGAAAGAGATAAAATTAACGCAATTTTAATTTGTTTGAACTTCTTCTGCAGCTCCGCCGAGGATCGAGTTGAATCCTACGCGTCAAACGGTGGGACCTGGAGAAAATCCATCCATAAGTTGCACCGCCACTGGAGACGAACCCATGCACATCGTGTGGGAAGCTATAGGACGTCCGTTACCGCACTCGGTATCGCACAGAGACGGCGTTTTACAATTCCACGGTATCACCTACTCCGACGCCGGCAAATACGTGTGCAAAGCGACAAACGGAGCGGGAACGGCGGAAGCGGTCGCGGAAGTTTTAGTCAACGGTTAGCAGACAACTGTTCAAATGAGTTTAAATTTGAAAAATGACACAATTTTCACCATCTTCTTTTACATGTAATAAGATTTTAGCTTTGTATAAGCAAACGAAAGTAAAAGAAGATATTATTTAATTACATTATTTAATTAGATCGACAGAACATGTTTCTGCGTGTGGAACACGAACTGAAAAAAAAAAATTAAATAATTTATTAAATATTGTGAAGAAAACCGAATCAACATTTCCGACTTGCAGAACATTCTTACGACGATTCAAGAATTCGTTCTGAAAGAAGAGACATCGTGACGCACGTTGGTAACACCGTTCGCTTGCATTGCGAGGTGTACGGCGAACGCGCGACGATCCATTGGAGACGTGAGGGACAACCCTTGCCGATCACCGCGCGAATCGGCGATAATTATCTGGAGCTAACGCAAGTAAGACCGGAAGACAGCGGAAGATACATCTGCGAGATTCAAACCAACCGCGGTGTGTCCAGCGATTATATTAATTTCAACGTTTCTCGTAAGTATCGCGCTATGTTCTCACTATAATCTGTCGTTTCTCCATCACTTCATAAGCATCCTTGCTTTTGTCAGAATGCATCTACTAAAGATTTGCGATATATTTATATATTTAAGCTATAAATGATGTTCCGCCTGTTTTCAAAATCTTAATTTCGCTTTTAATCCTTTCGGGGTTACATACAAGTCAATACAAAGGACTCTATAAAGCGTGTATATATGTAATAAAGTACGATTTATACATATATTTAAATATATATATTTATTTATATGTATATTTGCATTATCTTTTAGTCCTGAAAGGATTAAATCACAAATTGCTTCGTTTTACAAAATATTTTGTTTGCTATATATATCTTTGCGCGTTTCTAGAACGTTGTTTTTTCAGATCATCTGAACCATCTAAAGATTTCAACTTCTCGCTCAGAACTTGATTGGCTTGAAATTGCTAATTCCACGTTTGCCTATTAAATTACTAAATAATAAAACAACAAAATTATTTCTCTCTGACTTAAGTAAATAAAAAAAAAAGATTATTTACAGATCTCTAAATTTTTCGCGATTTATATGATAGTAATTTTCTAGTTTACACTAATTCATCGCATCATTTCACATCACTAACAAAACGCGTATCAGATTATTCCCGAGCAACGTAAACGGCGAAAGATATGTAACGATATCGGAGAGCGTTCTGCAAATTCCTCGGAACGTTCTCTTCGCCGTTTCGCGTTGCTCGGGCATTTATTTATTTTAATAATGAGATTACACATCAGCGCAAACGTGGCCCCACGAACGCCTTTACAAGAGTTTAGGTTTCTTTTTACAACACTCGCGTTATGATTTAGTAGTTAATTTGCTTGCGGATTGCATGCCAGTGTTCCGATCGAAGTGCAGGCACTGGGAGTTTGAATGCAGAAGCCTACAATGCATTCCGATGGAATTCTTATGCGACGGCTATAATCAATGCGACGACGGTACTGACGAACGCTTCTGCGGCAGATCGCGCTATCGCCAATACCTTCAGAGACGACGCGGTTTGTTTGAGATATATGTGTGTCGTGTGTCGTCCCGTAGTCCTTCTACTCGTAGTGAACTCTGTCCTTTCTTCTTGTGCTTATACCGTGTAAACTTACAAGGAAAGAATACGATTTTCAAGCCAAACTCCCGCGCGTTTCAGAAACCAGATTTCAAGAACGAAAAAAGCCGAATATAAAGAATAAAATCCCGTAAGATGTTTCACGCACTCTTTGTCTTCTCACCGATTGCGTTTGAAATGGCACACATTGTATTCTGTCCTTGTCAGCACGAAGTATGTTTATGTACTCTTCAAATTTATATACTTTCTTCACACATTATACGCACTGTGCTAAAATATGTCTACAAACTTTTTGATAAAAAATCAAATCTAGCTCTTTGTATATTTTCTTGCAACTTGTGCTTATTCGAACAAAAGCATTTTACTAATATTTTGAAAAGTAAAAGTTTAAAGTTTTACTTTATTTAAAAAAAGTATCATATTTAAAAATGTTTTATTCAAAGTTTCCGTCATTGCGCGTAATATTGTTTTATTTATTAAATTGTCTGATTTTTCAAAGTGTTTAAATTACGAATTTTGAATCACAAAGATGAAGAACAAAAACACGTCGAACGGACTTTTTTTTTCCAGAGACCGGTCAAAGTTGCAATGTCTATTGTTATACACGATAAGCGACAAAACACACTGGGGATATATGTTTTTCTCAAATTCTTCAAACACAAGTCATAGCGTGTGTGTAGCCTACATACGTAATTCAATTCTAGCTGCCGCGTTGCCTTTGGTAAGCGTCGAAGTTTCTCAAGATCCAATAAACATCGGCGACACAGTCGACATACACTGCACCTGCACCGGGTCACGCAGTTCTCCGCGTTATCGCTGGTCAAGACCGAACCACGTGAACTTGCCGGAAAACGCTCAAGAGTACGACAACATCCTGAGGCTGACAAATGTAGCTGTTATCGATAGCGGACCCTACAGATGTACAGTGGACACTTCCGAGGGTACATTCGAAAAGGACATCAACCTGGTCGTTCACGGTATAGTCAGAAATACGCATAAATGCACACATATGTAAACAAAAAGTAGTAAAACCGTATAACATACCGCACACGTACAATTTTCTTCTTTCAATATTAAAATGATTTTTAATTCTGTGCCAATGCTTATGTCTATCTGGATAATATACTTTTGTGTAAGTATAAAATCAGCAAAGCTATAAAGCAATTTTGCTGAATAAAAGAGAGAGAGAGAGAGAGAGAGAAAACCATATCCCTGTCTGTTGTTACTCAGGTGGGATTCACGACGAGCCAGCGATTGAAACTAAATACGCTCCGTACGGATCAAGTGTAAAAATGGACTGCAGTATTGATCTCGAGCCGCCGATACAATTCCACTGGAACAAGCTTGGAGGACTCCTGCCACACGATAGCGAGATATCGGAGGTAAAAACCTCGTATATCTTGTCGAACATTGCTTCTAAACAATATCTAGTCGAAGAAGATTTGACGCATTACAAATAATTTTATGTTACATTATTTTTTTGTGCGTATAGAATCAATTGAAGTTGACCAACGTAAAGGCTGAGGATGCCGGAACGTACATTTGCGTTGGAAATAACGGACAGGAAACAAGGGAAGTGCCGACGGTGCTGGTTGTGACAGGAGTCGTGCCTAATTTCAGTCAGGCACCCGGAAGTTACATCGCTTCCCCACCTCTGCCGGAATCCTATCTCAAATTTAACATCGAGATCTCTTTCAAACCGGAGAGTTACGACGGAATTTTATTGTATAACGACGAATCCGGCAACGGCAATGGCGATTTCATTGCGTTGTCTCTGATTAACGGATATCCGCAATTCAAGTAAATAAAACCGCCATACGCGTTGAATCATTTCGCGTTTTACAAATAACATATTAACGCACCGACCGTCTCAACAGATTCAATCTCGGCTCTGGGCCAGCTTCTATTAACGCGGACAGACCTGTTACGTTGAGCGAGTGGCACACCATTAAGATCCAACGCAATCGCAAGGAGGCGACGATGCTGGTGGACGGCGAGGGTTCTTACAAAGTGGTCGCCGTGGGCAGACGTCAAGGTCTGGATTTGAAAGAACCTCTTTATATCGGCGGAGTTCCGAACTACAACAGGCTCGACAAACAAGTCGAGGCGAACACAGGCTTCGTCGGGTGTATCAGCCGCCTGGTTCTCGGCGAGAAGCAGTTCGATCTAATTGGCGATCAGACCGGCAGCGTGGGAATCACGAATTGCGAGACCTGCCACGCCGAGAATCCTTGCCACAACGGCGGTGTGTGTCAGGAAGCGGCCACAAAGAACGGCTACACGTGCCTGTGCCGAGCCGGTTTCAGCGGCAAACACTGCGACAACGTCGGCCAATCCTGTTACCCGGGTATATACACAGACGCCTAATATAATCTATTAGCTATGATTTAGGCCAATTCGCTATTTAATCCGCTAATATAAAACCAATAATAAATTTTGCAGTTTACAATTTTGTTTGTCAAAATTATGAACATTTTTTTTATAATAAATATAACGTTCGCAAAAAAACTCATCGTTGATAAGAATAAAAAGATTGTAATGTTTCTAAAAGTTCTTTCAAAAAGTAAAAAATTGCATAGTACTCACACAGAAACATAGCCAAATAATTATTAAAATATATGTACCGGATAAATATCAGGTGCATGCGGAGAAGGTACGTGTGTGGACAAGGAGACCGGTTTTGACTGTTACTGCCCGCCCGGGAAAACAGGATCACGATGCGAGCGCTCGGTGAACATCTACGACCCAGCTTTCCATGACGAAAGAGCTTTCCTCGCGCACGAAACTCCGAAAGCTCCTAGACGGTGAGTTACGCACACACGCTCGATTAAACGTATTATATTTAATGAACGTGCACGCATCACTTTAATGAATTGCTCTTAGTCGATGTCGCAAGCGCACAGGATCGAACACATTGTCACGATGGTTGTATGTCCTATTTATTTATTATATTTTAAGTTTTAAATAATTTATTTTCACATCATGTGTATTTACAAGACGTAGAAAAAAAAACGAATAAATCAAGAGAAATTTCGTTGTAGATTCAGAACGTGTAAAAATAACAAACAAATACAGACTTCAAATGTCGAGTATAATGATAGAATTGTTAAAGCAAAAAATATTACGCGAGTAATTCGAGAGAATTTCAATATAATGAGAAACTAGAAATATGTTACATTCTCATAAATTACACATTATACAATTTTATGCTTTTCGACTCGAATTAATGGATTCGGCGACAAAATGTGGAAAATAGGGTATTAATCTCGAGTGCATCTAGACATCCTCAAACATCCTAATTACTAAACTTGTTTTCAGGGAAAGAGAGAGTTCGACCACTACTACACACAGTCGATCACGATTACGCAACGCACAAGTTAGGAAACCACGATCAAGGCCACATCACCACAATAATTTGCACCACACAAAACATTAGCCAGACCTAGCACCAATTTTACGCACTTAGAGAGTCATTACTTATATCCAATCACAGCAATAATAAAACTTCTCTCTGTAGATCTAATTACTCCTCTATATACATATATATATATATATATATACATGTACGAAAGCTATATTTAAAATGTTTTAAAGATATGTATGTTTACGCGAGAGAATTTTAATTAGTCCAATTTATTATTTTTTATTATTATTTTTTTTTTTTTTTTTTTTTTTTTTCTCTTTTTCTCTGTTTGATACGTGTAGTGGCAATGGTTACGTTAAAAGAAAGATGAATGAATTTTTTTTTTTTTTAACAAGGTGTTTTGCAACGTGCCTGCGTAGTGCGTAGTTCTTTGTAACACAGAATGTTGTCACGGATGCTGTAAAAAACACGTCGGAACATCAGTCAGTCTACAAATTAGTAATTAATGTTTTGTACAGCTTCTTTAATTAATACATTTAACGCGCGTCACTTTAGTCATTTATTAATTATTAAAAAGTCATACGTGAAGTCACTGCCAAATCAGTTGCATTTAACTGGTAGTTTCCCCCCGCCCCCACCTCTTATTCGAGCTTAGAAAAATGTCAAAGTCGTAATAATAATATCGCATAAAATGACCTGTATATGACAGCACATGTAAAATGTTTGTACTTACGTGCCCCTCTCTGAGAAATTATACATATATTCTATATATATATATAAATATTATAAATATATTATATAAAAATATGTTTTTTTGTCACGTGCGAACGAATCGTTATATACTCAGCGGACTCATGCTATACGAATAAATATTTTTAAAGCAAATAAACGGAAGTGTGAATGTTAAGTCAAGCATTCTTTTAATTTTAAGTTTATTCGATTTCGTCACCGTGTGTGTCGTAGAAGTGTATGCGTTTGGAAAAGGTAAGTTTCACGACAAAAACATTTATATTTGTGCGAGTGTGTGCGGCACATCTATTTTGCCAGAGTATTGCTTGTAGCAGCTTATTTTTTATATTTTTCTTGTGCATTGCATACGAAAGCTTTCAATGCATTTTTCTTTAGTCCTCGAAATCATCTTTGTTAAAAAAAAAAAAGAGAGAACTCCGTATAACACATTATTTACACAAATTCCCGATTTCAATGACATACAGAGATGCAAATGCCATTAGAACGACTTCAGATAACATGTTTCCAGCAAAGAAAAAAAAACCGAACAAATATTGCAAAGTTAGAAAACTATTTCGTGTACAACAAGAATTGAAGTGAACGTGTGCGAGTGTGAATTCCGGTTTTGTGATAAATAAATAAAATAAAACCGCGTATTTTGCTTAAAGTTGTTTTTCTTGTACAAATTAAAAAAAAAAGCATTTTTATATCTTATCTTTGTGACTAATTTTAGGCTAAAGGTAGCAATGAGTTTTAATCCCGCGGACTCCGGGGACGGTATCCTGATGTATTGTTCTCAAACTGACGAAGGCGTCGGAGATTTTGCAGCGCTGATAATAAAGGACAAGCACGTCGAGTTTCGCTACGATATCGGTTCCGGAATGGCAACGATAAGATCATCCGATGCAGTTCAGCCCGGTGTATGGACGCGCGTTACGGTGAATCGAGATCACAAGGACGTCAAACTAGCCATTAACGACCAACCGGTAGTTGTGGAAGGCAAAACACCCGGTGCCTCGAAGACCATGACGCTAAATACACCCCTTTACATCGGAGGAGTGGATCGCAGAAGGATTACTGTCAACGAAAAAGTCGGTATTGATCAAAACTTCAGGGGGTGCGTGTCTGAGGTGAGAAAATTACTAACAAGATTATTAATAATTTTTTTTCTCAATTTTAATTATTTAAACTCGAAGTTAAGAAAGGGATTTTTATTTATCGTCTTTTAAATTCCTGGCGCAACAGCTTGAAATTTCGACGACCAGCGTGGACATATTGAAAGCAGCGATCGACGCGGCTAATATCGAGGACTGTTCGACGCCTCATCCGAATCAAACGACCGTTCACACTACCACGGTGGCGACTACGCAACCGTCAACGACACCGTACAACCCCTGCGCGTCGAGCCCTTGTATTCACGGCGTGTGTCAAAGATCTAACGCGTACGATTATTCGTGCGAATGCGAGTACGGATACGCGGGAAGTAACTGCGAGAACGTGGTGAAGCAGTGCGAAGTGTTCACGCCTTGCAGAAACGGCGGTTCTTGCACCGATCTTCACGGATCTTACAAGTGCGACTGTCGTCTCGGTTACAACGGACTGAACTGTGAAAAATGTACGTGCAACCGTTAGATATGTACAAATTAATTCTTGTGCTCTTTAACAATTATTTAATTTGCACACACTACATTTCTCTATTAAAAAAATATAAATTTCTCACAATATACTTTGAAATAATTCAAATTAAATAAATAATATAAATTAAATTATATATAAATAATTTTAATGTATCATATTTTTTTGCAGTGGCCGAGATCACGTACGACGTCGCTTTCAGGGGTGACGGATGGTTGGAACTAGACAGATCCGTCATGACGCACGAAGAAGAACGCGAAGTTCTAGGTCTCGAAATCAGCACCAACAAGAGCAACGGACTAATCATGTGGCACGGACAAACACCGAACGATCTGACTCCCGACGATTACATCGCTGTCGCTGTAGTAGACGGGTAAATAACATCTTCTTTGTGGATTTATCTAGTTTTGAAATATTATAAAAACTCTCTTTTGAGAGAGAGAGAGAATATTAACATCGTATTATGTTTTTACAGATACGTAGAATATCAATACAATTTGGGTTCCGGTCCCGCCGTTATTCGCGTCACCGCTCAGCGAGTTGATGACGGGGAACGACATAGAATAATTCTGAAACGTCAGGGTAACGACGGTAGCATAGAACTGAACGGCGAACACACCGAGAGCGGTTTAAGCGACGGACTTCAGCAGATCCTGAACGCGAGAGGCAACGTTTATTTGGGCGGTTTACCGGATTACGCGATGACTTACGGGAGGTATCACGACGGATTCTCGGGTTGCATTTACACCCTGGAGGTGCAGGATTCCGGAGCTATTAACATCGGCGAGAAGGCTATCAGGGGAGTAAACGTCTCGCCGTGCATCAGGTAAGACGTACAGCTGTAGCATAAGTAACATTAATGAAACATAAAAGAGATCTGAAGAATATGATGTTGAGGATCTAACGTGTTCGGAATTTTCAAATCAATTTCAAGTAATTTGATTAAAATATTAATTGAAATTCAAATAATTTGAATAGTAAAATGTAGACAATTCACGAAGAAAAATAAACAAGCTCGCTAAATGCAGGTAATAATTCAAATTAATTCAAAAATTTTAATTCCATGTAATAAAAACGCAGAACTACTATTAGGAGACATAACGTGTCCAAATTATTTTGGAATTATTTAAATAATATCCCCCCCCCCGTATATATATATTTTTTTTAATGATATAACTAATCTCGCTCTGTGGATATTATTTATTTACACGCTATTCAGAGCAAGATGGATCCCATCCTCGTTAGTATTCACGGATTCGGACGCGGACGGATTCGATGAGTTTGGTCCGCCACCGCCGGTGATTCACATTATTCATCCGAAACCCGCGTCAAATTTAGCCGCGTACGATATAACGAGTTACTCGTTGTTGATCATATTACAAAATCTAATCGCTTTGACTAGAGATATTAAGGAACAAAGTGTACTTTTCACGCTGTTGTGCGTAGACGCGGTTAACGTTCTCAAAGGCTTATTGAGCTAAATAATATACACAGATTATTTATATGCGAGACATCAGACTCTTTTACCTTAAAAAATCGGAAATACACATCCTTACTTAGATTCGCTTTTGCCCGAGCGAAATACACGAATGTACAGTACCCCACGAGAGATGTGTATTTCCGCGAGAATTTGCAATACAACGTGTACAGCTAATAAATTTGTAAATTATTTAAACGCTTAACCGACGTCGGAAGTAACGCGGCAAAACTACGGTATGTTATAATAATATACTCCGTAAATATAATTTGTTTTTTTTTCCCCCATCATAAACATGCTGCTAGTGTTATATTGTTTATATATGTAATACAAGTTCGCAATTGTATTTATAAATCCTGAAATTGTCTTGTTTTATTTTACAGTGATCGAACTGATAGATTTATAGCACGTGGTGATTTCGACGGATATTATTAAGAGAAAAAGATGACGCAGTGACGCACGCATGTAAGAAACGCGCATAAGTATATATATTGTTATCGCGAGCGATCATTGATGTGAAAATGAATGTAAATGAGTGTGTAACGCCAAATCTAATGGTTTTTTTTTCGAAGAACACATGACAATTATGAAAGATCAAAAGCAAGTCTGATGTTGATAGCTGAATCAAACGTTTGACAGAGAACAATTGTGTAATTTCAAGACTCCTCAACTCTTCAGTTGCAGGAACAAGAGACGATTTTGCTTCAACAAAAACATTCTATTGGATACAAAAAAAAAAAAAAAAAAAAAAAAAATTACGAGAGAGCAACTTTCAGCAGGACAAAATGTGAAGGAGACACACGTATGAAAGCGGAGTTGAAAGTGAACGACAAAAAACAATTTTATATCCATAGATATACAAAGTCTAACCGCACTAATACATTGCTAATTAATATTTTGTAATTAAAATAACTATAACGTTTTATACCGCTTTATTTGTACGACAAGATAGATATCGTTCGATTCGTTGAATTATAGATACGAATGAACAAAACAATATATACATACATAGATTTTACATCTCCCAATATTTTTCTTGTTTGCCTTTACCGTATTTTTTTTATATATATATAATCACAAGCTTAGCGGAATTTTAGTTCTTAGTCAGCTAGAGGATTACGGAACAGCTGATACAGCGACTGATAAGATGGAGAAACCCGTTAGATGAGACATATAGAGTCTATAATTTTTCACTGCCATATATATATATATATATACATATTGATTTATTCCTATTGTTAAAAACAAAATGCGATAAAACAGATTTGCATAAGGAATAAATTATCATTCACTAGCGTATGAGTGTAATCAAAGCTTTAATAAGATTTATGATGTTTTCCTCGTATATATTATTAAAACGACAATAAATTCTCGTCACAGCCAAAAAACTATTTGGTATATTAGGAGAAACAATTAACGTCTTTTTCTCTTTCTACGCGAGATAAGACATCGAAGTCTTACAGCTTGATGAAAAAAAAAAATAAAAAACCTACGTATGTGCGTATGTACGTTACAAACATTACTTCTTCATTGATGCTAAATGTCACGGATCGTCATAAAAGATGAGATTCTCCGAAGAAGGAAATGACACATTAATAATCAAAGAATTGATAAGCGTCGATCTCACAAAAAAATCTAGATTGCACTCATACCATGATGAATAATTATCATTTATATCGTATATGTGTAGGTGCTTACATGTGATTTTAATGCAATAGATCGATAATCAAGAATAAATAAGTATCTAAAGTGAATAAAACTTTATTGTGCGCGTAACCGAAGCATCATCGAATAAACTTTCTTATTAAGGAAATTTTTAAGTTTTCGTGATATATATTATAAATAATTAAAAAGTATACATGAGAGAAAATCACGATAGGGTAAGAATTGGCGTAGGTAAAATGTGTGCTGCTATTTGTATGAAATTTATACTGAATAAAGAGAAAGAGAAAGAGAGAGAGAGAGAGAGAGAGAGAGAGAGAGAGAGAGAGAGAGATATGATGAGAAACATGCGTAGATGTGGCAAACAGTAATTAGCGTTCTCTAATATATTCTCTAATATATTCAAGACATTATGAAAGTAAAATGTACAATTTGAAAGTAATAATTGTATTGTTCGATCGCCAAATATTTGTGCACGTAGATTGATTATTATTCAAAGTGCAATATTTTATATCATTATTTAAATCAAGTATTTTATATTTTATTTTCGTGTTAAGCAGTAAAATCAAGTGTTTTTTTTTTTTCAATCTAAAATCGTTTGTTATAATTCGTTACAATCGTTTAATATAATTAATTAAAAAATACGTTTTCTCTCGTGCAATATTCATTTTATAAGATTTTTTTTATATAATATATATAAAAAACATATCTCTAATATATATATATATATATATATATAAAATTATTAAAAGTATACTAGAACCCTTCAAGGCACAGTGCAAGTATTAATTTTTTTTTCTATATCGTCTATTTTCTATAAATTTTATATATCCTATAATTTTATATTTTCTATAATTTTATATAGAATTTACTGCCAAGTAACAATTTGTTTATTATCGCGTCAATCAACATTTTATTGCTCTACAAATGTGTGAAATTATCACACATCCGATTAACGAACTAGAAATTTTGTGCAATAAAATTTGTATTTTCTGCTTTTTTGAAATTTTATTTAAAAAGTGTGACACAAAAAATAAAATAGTGTATTATAGCTCTCGTGGAAGATTCTACGCGTCTGCTATACAATTTTACTATATTAATAAACTTGTAAATGATCATGTACAGAAAAAAAAACGAAACTTATATGCTTGTATTATATTCTAACATTCTTTAACCATATTCCGACATCGAATGAACGCTTTTGAATGTTCATGCAAATTAGTTATGTAATACCACAGTATGTATGTAAATTCCATTATATGTACAGAGTGCAACGACAAATATTTCGATCTCTGAAATGTTTTTTTTTTTTTTTATTCGCGAGTTGTATATAACTGAGATCAGTAACATCCTCTCACCAAATCAGAACACCTTACTTGCAAATGACATTTCAGATGATAATATCTAGTGTATTGTTTCACTCCGTATATATAATTCTATTGAAAGTATCTACCGTAGAAAATAAATAAATGTACTCTATTGTTATATAATAATTCTTCAAAGAAAATGAGACAATAAATATAATTTTGCTAACAAATTGTTACATTTTTTAATTTGCAAACACATTATCCTGTTTGTATCTACAAGCTATATATTGAGTTGAAACTTGATAAATAGTATGTGTGTATATATATGTGTGTGTGTGTGTGTGTGTCTGTATGGCTATGTTAGTCAAGTTTCACACTTCATATACTTTTATTTAATATATGTTTTATGACAAGCATAGAAATATTCCACATATATATTTTTAGAAACATTTAACTTCACACAATCTCAGAGCAATTCTATCTTTAACACACACAATTTGTTTTCCAAAACAAGATAAAATGTATTTAAAAATATACAAGAGAACTTACAAAGATTTATTTACATAACTCTTATATATACAAGTAGAGACCTGCACCTATAATGTTACTGTTTAGTAAAAATGATTACGTTAAAGAAAACGTATTTTTCACACAAATAAGTACATATTTAAATACTTGTAACTTTATACACATATAAAGAAGATAGAAAATGTAAAATCATCAGATAATTGTATATCACAAGGTTAAAGTATATTTAACTGACGAAATGAGACTGAATTGATGAAATAAAACTTCATATAGTTATAATATAGAATGCTATGAATCAATTGTATATCCACAGATGAAGGGAAGCCCAGTACCTACTCTCTTTTGGTATTTAACATAGTCTTCACCAAAGAAATTTAACAATGATATTTCTTCCATCAGTACACGTTCATAGAAAAATTTCCAAGACATTATTGCATATGCAAAGAAGCAGAATGGATTCTGAAGTATTAACTGCAATAAAGATTCAAAGAATGATCAACAGTACAATATAAAAGCACACAGGAACACATAAGAAGACATATCTAAAGAAAAAATTCACAGTCTCACCTGTGTTCCTAGAGACCAATAAAACCATCCTACATAACTAGGATGTCTACACAAGTTGTATACACCGTGTGTAACAAGTTTGTGATTGTCATGTTTCTCATTTTGCACGACATGATTAAAATTGTGCTTTGCTGTACACATAGCTAATTTTCTCAAGATCTCACCTGAGATGCACAATATCAAGCCAAAATAAGATACAAGTGAAGGCAGTTTTACTTCGCAGAAATAATGCCTTTCTATCAAAAATTCTATCCAACTGAGACATGCTGCCACACCATAAGCTACACTGTGATTGAGGATAAAACTGTCAATTGACAATGACACTGGATTTGTCCAAGCTATTGCTAGAAATTCCGAATAATGGAAGCTTGCTAGCACTGTCATATAAATTCCAAATATCTTCCAAGTTGGTGGTGCATTAATCCATATTAGAATACCAATTCCAACAACATATCCAAGAAACAATGCTCTTACCGCTACCTGCAGAGGAAATGTTTTGAGTGTGAAATATGAAATAAAGTGTAACATATAACAACACTCTCTTACTTGATAAGCAAAGCCACGAAATGCCAGAAGTGCGATTACATTGATAAAAATGTATTGTACTGCATGTAAAGACCAAGTATTTGCAAAGTACACTGTGTAAACATCAAATCCCAATCTGAACGCTAACTCAGGGAGAAGCGAGATTAATCCCGCTGTAATAAAACAGCACAGACTGAGAATTCCATCACGGCATAGCATTTTTGAAGAATTAACTTCTCGTTAAAATACACACTATATCCTCTTTTCGAGTTGATAAATAACCTCAATGTAGATTTTCATCTCTAACCACACCGGCAATGATTTTCAGCGGTTGGGGTTAGGTTAGAACATCAGTTTCATATATATATGCGCACGCAATAGCAGTGAATACCAGAGCGCACACACAGCAAGAAACAGAACCAAATTGAAGATAGTGTTTTTATTCGCTGAGTTGTGCATGTAGTTAATGTATGCAAAACGTGAACATCGCGGCGTTCGAGGACGGGATGCATGATCTACGTACTATTATGTATCTATGGTTTTCATTTGTGTTTGCCATATGACATTGAATTGAATCGTTCGTTTGTGTTTTTCTCGCGCGCCTAAAATTGGAGGGAATTGTAATCTCACCAGCTAGAAAATTAATGTAAATAGCAAAAATGCCGTGCGAGATGATAACGCTGCAACTTGGCCAATGCGGCAATCAAAGTAAATAGTTAAACGATATATATTTTGCTTCAAACATTTCTTTTCTGTTATGTTACAAATGCTGTAATTTGTAAACAATATCAAATCAATGAGATTACGGTGTTTAATTTCTCAATAATTTTCTGTAATTGTTAAATTCTATATCTTAGAATTTGTACATTTAGATACTTAAAAACATTTGTGTTTTTTAAATTAAAAAATATTGTATATATATTTCACATGTTTTTTGTTTATAGTTGGATTTGAATTTTGGAAGAGATTGTGTGCAGAGCACGGAATAAGTCCAGAAGGAATCTTGGAAGATTATGCAACAGAAGGAACTGATAGAAAAGATGTATTTTTTTATCAATCAGATGATGAACACTATATTCCTAGAGCTGTGTTGTTGGATTTGGAACCCAGAGTAATTCACACCATCATGAATTCTCCATATTCTAAAGTATGTTATTGTTAATTATATGTGTCACATGTTTTATATTGTTTTAGGTTTTTAAGGGTTTTAGGTTTATATCATAGTGAATTATAGTATAGAATTTTACATATTATATAAGTACAATAGATTTTTTGTTTCTTGCTTATTAATTATATTTCTTTTCTTTGATTTTAAGCTGTATAATCCAGAAAATATTTATCTGTCAAAACATGGAGGTGGTGCTGGCAACAACTGGGCATCAGGATATCATCAGGGTGAAAAATTACAAGAAGAGATCTTTGATATATTGGATAGAGAAGCTGATGGTAGTGACAGTTTGGAAGTAATTATATTGTCTTTACTTCCTTGATTATTTAATAATATGTGCCTGATATGTAAGAATGAGAGTTTTGACTTATATTTAAGTTTATAGTAAGAATATTGTTAGCATCAGTTGTTTATTCATTATTTAATTTTATTTTGTCTTTTTTTTTTAATTAATGATTTTAAACAAGCATTGATTTTGCAGGGTTTTGTTTTGTGCCATAGCATTGCGGGAGGTACAGGATCTGGTATGGGGTCTTTTATGCTGGAATCTCTTGCTGATAGATTTCCTAAAAAATTAATTGAGACATACAGTGTTTTTCCAAACCAAGATGAGATCAGGTAAAATCATTAGTAAGATATACTATTTACTATAATTCTCTCACTTTACACACATTAAATTTGTGCATATTGTTTTCACATTGCAGTGACGTTGTAGTACAGCCATATAATTCTTTGTTAACATTGAAGAGATTGACTCAGTGTGCAGATTGTGTGGTAGTCTTAGATAATACTGCTTTGAATAGGATTGCCTCAGACAGATTACATATACAAAATCCCAGTTTCACACAAATTAATAAACTTGTTTCGACAATAATGTCCGTTAGTACAACTACTCTGAGGTATCCCTCCTACATGAACAACGATTTAGTTGGTTTGATAGCACCTCTTATACCGACTCCTCGCTTGCATTTTCTCATGACTGGATACACTCCACTCACAACGGATCAAGAGGTAATTGGTTATATAAATATAACTTATAAATTATTATAATATTTAAAGATTGCAAATAATCTTTTTATAACATATACTTCTAAAAACTTTTTTTTTTTATCAGGGAGCATCTGTAAGGAAAACATCTGTACTGGATGTAATGCGGCGATTGCTGCAACCAAAAAATATGATGGTTTCCACAGCATTGGATAGAAATGCATCTCATTGTTATATATCTATTTTGAATATAATTCAGGTTAGAAATATTATTATAAACATATATTTGTCTTTATCTAAGTAAAAATTGCAAGAAGTGTAATGAACAGATCTAATATATAAAATGTATACTTTTAATAGGGCGAGATAGATCCGACACAAGTGCACAAATCTTTACAAAGAATTAGAGAGCGAAAGCTTGCACAGTTCATTCCTTGGGGCCCGGCTAGCATACAGGTCGCTCTTTCGAGAAAGTCTCCTTATATACAAAGTACACATCGAGTGTCTGGTTTGATGTTGGCTAATCATACTAACATATCTTCGGTAAATAGTTTCTCGAGTCATTTTGCTAATTATTGAATAACATTTCGAAATTTTACCATAAATTATCATAAATATGTAATTTTATCATAAATTATTTGAATGTAATATTAAAGTGTTGGTAAATATTTTCAGCTGTTTGATAGAGCTCTACAACAATATGACAAATTACGTAAGCGAGAGGCATTTTTGGAACAATTTCGCAAAGAGAAAATGTTTGAAGATAATCTTGACGAGCTGGATAACTCGCGAGAGATTGTGGAATATTTAGTGAAGGAGTACCAGGCTGCTACTCGAGTCGATTATCTCAGTTGGAATCCAAGTAAAACAGACACATAAAATTATCCAAGGTATGTATAAGTACTATAGCGAATATTTTATATATATATACATGATATTATATTATATAAAATTTCAGGCTTTGATATATAACCGATATAATAGTTTTAATAGTCTAACAATATTATAAGAGAGACACACAAAGTGATCGTAAGTGTAATTAAAGTGTTACATGAAAAAGAGTATAAAAATATACTTACGCAATCAGTGTTTTATTTGCGTACTCCAGAGCGGAGTAAAAAGTGAATGTGAGTGATGAGTTTTCCTTTATTTTTCTCTTTTTCATGTTTTGTTCTATATGGTTATTTGTGTTCTGTAATTATATACACACAGTATTGTATGCTATTCAAAATTTATTTTTGTATTCCACCAACATTTCTATTTACATCTTTTTTATTTTACGTATCCCTTTTTGCCACACGTTGAACGATTAACCCAGTAGAAAAAAATTAGTCCTTTTGTAATTCCTTGTTTTACTCGCTTTCACTTGTCTTATCTTTGGTTTTTTTTCTGTTTCACTCTCTTTTTTAGAATCTTTAATGCTATTTCATTCTATCTATACATACACATTGTCAGACAGACACGCGCGACGCACGAGCGCATATCTCAATTTACTTATTTTTTATATATACTCACAACTTTGAATTATGATATATAATTCATAAACTAACCAACTTTCGTAAAAAGAACTAATTGGAAACGGCTCGTATTGGCCTTATATAGTTTCTTGTTTAATTTTCACGAGCCTAAAAAGTTTATTCGTAAGAACTAATTAGTTTTCGGTGTGAAATGAATAAGTACTTCTTCACCCGGACTATAAATAATAAACCACTTATTTGTAATTTGTGTTTTGACACTTTTTACTCTCCACTTTCTGAGAATGGACGATAGCACAACTTTTAGTTCGAGTAAAGCAAATTTCTGACCAATACAGTTTTTCAGTCCAGCACTAAACGGAATGTAGGCGTATGGACTTCTGTTTCTTGAGTTTTCCGGAAGAAATCGATTTGGATCTATCAATACGATAGGTATATCGACTAACGAATCTTTTGGCATTACATAGTCACCTAAAGTAAGAAAGATAAAACAATCATCAAAACAATACATGTTTTTTTTTTTAATTTCACATCTATCGACAAACTTATTGTTTGCCCAAATGTTCTGTAGTGATTCAAACGCTAAGTCCCAAGATATAAGCATTTATTCTTTTCAAAGATTTTTGAAAGGACATCTTTAAAAAATTTTTTTTACTTTTATTTACCTAGTTTAAAATCTTCTACTAATTTTCTGGAAAGAATGGGCACACTTGGATATAATCTGAGCGATTCTTTTATGACTCTCTCGAGATACTTCAATTGTGACAGTTCCTTCATGGTTATCGGTGCGTCTGTCCATGTTGTTGCTATCGCAGTTGTATCCTGACCCTGTTATTAAAGTTTTTTACACTAACACAATTTAAGTGTATATTAAATAGTAATACAATAATATATATATTTAACCACCCTTGCGACCACTACTGTACATTTTTTATCATAAATACATATCCAAACTTTTATAAGACTGCCTTTGAGGAACGCGCATTATTGCATCAATATTTGTTTTATATCTAATTAGCAATAGAGTGATGAAATAGCACAGTTTCTCGAATGCAGACTAAAAATCGAACTAGAATCTCTCGCTTTTTCTCACCCCAAACATAAACGTGTGGACCTGCGACCTTACTTCGTCATCGGTTAACGGGGTGTCGTCCTTATCGTTTTGATCCAGTAACACATCTAGGAAATTCTTCCGCTTGACTGATGACAAATTTTATACTTAGACAACTTTATTAATTTTAATCTTAATTTTATATTTGGACAAATCGTAAACTGATAGAGCACATTTAATAATAATTCGTCACCTGTATTATCATTGTCTGTATTTTTCAGATTGGCATAGTCGTTTTTCGATCGTTCGATCTTTCGTTTTCTTATTACCTAAAATTATAGTCATTTCCACTGTTAATTTCTATTTCTATAAACAAACACATACTTTAAGGAGATGTTACATTTTTTCACATACTGATTCCGCAAATTCATGCAGGCTATTTAACACCGCTTTATTTTCTTTTCCTCTTGGTGTTAAAAAATACAACAAATCTGATGTATACCACGGCCGAATGTATCGCTGGACTACCATCTCGGTGGTTCTAAAAATTAATATAATTACATCTCTGTTAGAATTTCAAATCTATTTTAATATTTAACAGTGTTGATCTTTAAAGTAAAACATTAACGTCAATTAATTTTAATATTATTGTTAAGGATATGACCAAAATACAAAATATTTGAGACTAACTTCTTTATTAGTACAGCATACTTGCTATCGGTTTCTTGAGCATGTATATTCACACCCATTATGGCTTCTAAAATATAACCGTAATAATGATACTAGCGATTAAATTGTAATTGTTGTACATATTGTTATACATATAAGTATATTATGCTGGATATATTACCACATATAATATCGAGAGCCACACTGTCAAAAAATGGAGAAACATTTATAGGTTTTGTAGGATTTTTTTCTAGTTCTCTATTGAGAACGTTCGTCAAAATCTTTGATTTTTCAGAGAAGATATCGACAAACTGTTCGAATATGCTAAAATGTAATGTTGACCCAAAAAGTTTCCTGTCATGAAACCACTGTGGTCCTGTACAACGTGAAACGTACGTGTTTGGTACAAGAAACTTTCTCAAAATACAGTTTTTAGATATAAAGTTCAGCTAAAATATTACATTGTTCGTGCGTTTACCTGAAGAGAGAAGAAGTCCGTTCCCCAGCCAAGGTTTCAGCATATCATATATTTTTCCTTTTTTAAAACTTATAGTATTGTTAAGAATCATCTGTATACAGACAATAGAAAATGTACCAAGTCGTGAGACTATTCCGCAAGCAATACATTTATATAAATAGAATATGTATTAAATTAAGATTCATTTGTCATCATATAAAACATAAGCTGATATTTGAATGTTAGACCTAATATTTGCATTACTTACTTCTACAAATTCTGGTTTAAATACGTATATTGTTGGTGTAAGTGTGTGCCACTGCACAAATATTCCTTCTTTATACTCATTAAGTTTTGATACTATCCGTTCTGTGCGTTCTGTACAAATAAATGATTACATTTATTTATACTAATTTAGAGTAAATAATAAGCTTTCATATTTGTTAAATGTATTTACGTGTATGTGTGCACACATTTGTGCACACATATAATTTAATATTTTTAAAATAAAAGAAGTATTTTATTCGCAAAGTTCTTTACCGTGTTCCGATAGTTTCATTACTTCTAAAAATGAGTTGATTAAAGGAAATCCGGGAACTTGAGGAAAGCGTTTGAGTTTCTGTTTCATAATGTAATGATTATACACTGCCGGAATAATTACAAAGATTATACCTACGCACAGAGCGCTTATCATCAGAGAGATAAAATACATTTTTACACCCTATGAACATTTGGAATAGTTTAAATTATTGAATTTCAAAATTGCTACGTGAGCAAAAAAACAGATTCTAATAAAACACTTACCAACAGATTTGCCAAACTATCAATTACACACACTTACAATCCGCAAATTGAGAAGACGCTTCACTTATTATCTACATGCAGAAAATGTAACTGTTCAACAGATGCAAAAAAAAAGTTTCACTTTTCTAAATGCTTGCGTTACATTTGGTAATACGCGTAATTTCTGTAATCTTATAAGGCACTAGTTTATCTTTCGTTTATCTTTTACTGCACACAACACTCTTCGGTGTTTGAGCTACTATGTTGTTGTAGTCGGTTTTTTATAACATTCGGAAAACAAAAAAATTAATTCTGTAGTTACTAACGGACGCTTTTACAATACTCGAGTTACGATACCAATTATAGCGACACATGCAAATAAGTATATGTCCTTGTGTAAAATATAGAACAGTGTTAATATGTCAGAACTATATAAGACGTTGTAAACATAATCTGTTATTATCGTAAAACAGATAGTGATAATATAAAACAAAAGATATTGTTAAGCATATCTTTTGCTTTTTAAAATTTTGTTTAAAGTAAATGTATTCTTAGCAGGAATAGTACTATTTCTTAAATAAAAAGTAATGCGTGCACGCGCAATAAACCCCTTCAAAAAAAATCAAAACATATTGTCAAGTGTATTGAAAGAAATATGTAAATTATAGGATTAAGAAATATCCTCCGTGAAATATTCTCTTCTTCTCGTGTGTAAATTCAGTGTTATTGTGGAAAAACAGAAACTTTGAAAATTGCTATTATATAAATATAATAATTACTTTTATATAAGTACAACACAAATGGAAAATTTGACTGCCATAAGCAATATACCATGGAAAGCAAAATTTGAAAATTATTCATAAACAGCAAATAGCAAATGGAGACAAAATTTACGATAAGTGAAACCTTCAGCGATATCAAAAATATGCCAAGTTTGTCGCTAAATATATTTTGCTTATCTATAAACTCAATAACTCTAAATTGAGCGGACAAATTTAAACAATTGTTTTGTAAACACTTTCACAAAGTTAAACTCTTATGTATATTTCAAACTTTGAGTTTTTCTGTCAATGTAAACTGCTGGTTATATGCGCGCAAATTATATTTTCAAAGTGTAACTTATTACAAATAACAATACGCGAACTGAATTTGTGATGTTATATTGCATTATATTGAAACTCTAAGCTTTTTATTAGTGTATTTAGTGTGCCAAAACAATAATCCTCTAAGAGCTAGAATAATCGACAGATGAAAAACTCCTTCACGTTCGTGTAAATGATATTTGTTTTTATTTTGTTTTGTATTTGTACACCAAATTTATGTTTTCAAACAATTTAATTATTTTTTATATATACTCAAACTTTTGAATTATGATATATAATTAAAAAATTAACCAACTTTCGTAAAAAGAACTAATTAGTTTTCGGTGTGAAGTGAATAAGTACTTCTTCACCTGGAGTATAAGTAATAAACCACTTATTTTTAATTTGTGTTTTGACACTTTTTACTCTCCACTTTCTGAGAATGGACGATAGCATAACTTTTATTACGAGTAAAGCATATCTCTGACCAATACAGTTTCTCGGTCCAGCACTAAACGGAACATAGGCGTATGGACTTCTGTTTCTTGAGTTTTCCGGAAGAAATCGATTTGGATCGAACTTGAGAGGATCCGGCCAAATTTCTGGATTTCTGTGTACCAATATGATTGGTATTTCGACTATCGTATCTTTTGGCACCACATAGTCACCTAAAGTAAAACGAATAGAACAATCATTAAAAAAATACATCTTTTCTTTTTACCTCTACGTGTATCGATAAATTTATGGTTCGCACAAATGTTCTGTAGTGATTCAAACGCAAAGTCGCAAATTGTAGTTTTCTCAAAGATTCTGGGAAAAAAAGATATTTTTAAAAACACTTTTTTATTTATCTTTACCTAGTTTTAAATCATCTACTAATTTTCTGGAGATAATGGGTACACTTGAATATAGTCTGAGCGATTCTTTTATTACTCTTTCGAGATATTTTAATTGTGACAGTTCCTTCATGGTTATCGGTGCGTCCGGATCTTTAAAAACTTTCTCTAGTTCTTCGTGAACTTTTTCTTGGTGTTCAAAACAGTTGCCCAGGCAAAACAGTGTCCACGTTGTTGTTATTGCAGTTGTATCATGACCCTGTTATTACATTTTTTTACACTAACATAGTTAAGTGTATATTAAATAGTAATACAGAGTAATATAATGGTGAGATTAATCTATTATTAAGACTGTCACCGGTCTATATTTGGGCCGAACTGAAAAAATGTAACAAATAAATATTGCACTGGTGACATCTGATAAAAAGACTAATAAATAAATACATCAAAACATGACAGAAGGGATGAATAACGTTTACTGCTCGCCTCAGAGCCACAACAAGTGTTTAGATGACCCAGCGTCGCCTAATATATATAAATAATACAACAACTTACAACTATATTGTGAACATAACTGTAATCACCCTTGCGACCACTACATTTTATTATAAATATATATGCAAATTTTTATAAGACTGCGTTTGAGAAACGCTCATTAGTGCATCATTATTTATTTTATATCCAATGAGTAATAGAGTGATGAAATAGCACAGCTTCTCGAATGCAGCCCTAAATATCGAACTAACTCATTCTCTCGCTTTTTCTCACCCCGAACATAAACGTGTGGACTTGCGACCTCACTTCGTCATCGGTTAACGGGGCGTCGTTCTTATCATTTTGATCCAGTAACACATCTAGGAAATTCTTTCGCTTGACTGATAAAAAATTTTATACTCAGATTAGAGACTAATTGTAAACTGATAGACACACATTTAACAATAATTCATCACATACCTGTATTATCGTTATCTGTATTTTTCAAGTTGGCAATTATCGATCGTTCAATTTTTCGTTTCCTTATTACCTAAAATTATAGTCATATCCGTTGTAATTTCTATTTGTAAACAAACACATACTTTATTGAGATGTTACATTATTTGACATACTGATTCCGAAAATTCATGCAGGCTACTCAACACTGCTTTATTTTCTTTTCCTCTTGGTGTTAAAAAATACAACAAGTCTGATGTATACCACGGCCGTAAGACTCGCTGGACTACCATCTCGGTGGCTCTAAAAATTAATAAATTTAATTACATGTCTACAATTGCAAGCCAATTTTACTGCTTCGCAGTAATGATCTTTAAAATAAAACATCAAGTAATTCTAATATTATTGTTAAGGATATGACAAAATACAAAATATTTGAGACTAACTTCTTTACTAGTTGAGTATACTTGCTATCGCTCTCTTGAGCGTGTATATTCACACCCAGTGCGGTTTCTAAAAAATATAAAATAATAATAATCCCAACGATAAATTATTAATTGTTGTATATACATATTATACATATATTATAGAAGAAATAGTACATATAATATGCTGCATATATTACCACAAATAATATCGAGAGTCACATTGGCAAAAAACGGAGAAACATTTATGGGTTTTGTAGGATTTTTTTCTAGTTCTCTGTCGAGAATCTTTGTTAAAATCTTTGATTGTTTGAAGAAAATTCCGATAAACTGTTCTAATATGCTAAAATGGAATGTTGGCTCAATAAGTTTTCTGTCATGAAACCACTGCGGTCCTGTACAACGTATAACGTAGGTACGTGTTTGATACAAGAAAAACTTTCTCAAAATACAACAGTTTTTATGTATAAAGTTAAAATTATTTCAAATTATAATTGACAAATTTAAGCTGAAAGATTACATATATACATTGTTTGTGCGTTCACCTGAAGAGAGGAAAAGTCCGTTCCCTAACCAAGGTCTCAGCATATCATATATTAGTCCTTTTTTAATATTTATACTATTGGTAAGAAGTATCTGTATACAAACAAGTAAAATGTAACAAGTCGTAACACTAGTCCGCAAGCAATATACCTATTATATATATGTAATATATATTAAGTTAAGAGTCATTTTTCATCATAAAACATAAGCTGATATTTGAATGTTAAAGATACTATTTGCATTACTTACTTCTAAAAATTCTAGTTTAAATACGTATATTGTTGGTGTAGATCCATACCACTGTACAAATATTCCTTCTTTGTACTCAGTAAGTTTTGATAATATCTGTTCTGTACGTTCTATACAAACAAACGATTAAATTTAGTTATACTAATTTAAAGTAATCAACAAGCTTTCATACACATACTTTGTAAATGTATTTACGTGTATGTGTCCACACATGCGTGCACATTTAATTTCATATTTATAAAATAATGGAAATATTTTTTTCGCGAAGTTCTTACCGTGTTCTGATAGTTTAATTACTTCTAAAAGTGAGCCGATAAAAGGAAGTCCGGGAACTTGAGGAAAACGTTTGAGTTTCTGTCTAATA
>QVNV01019623.1:0-56588 GCA_014825455.1 Pseudomyrmex pallidus
TATATATATATATATATATATATATATATATATATATGTATATATATATATATATATATATATATATATATAAACTTATCAAAGTTTATCTGTGTAATAGAGCTCTGTTAAATCGCGTGTTTATCGCAACATGTACTGCGGATTCGTCGCGTATGCAGCTGTGTAAAGCCAATCATATCGGACAAGTTTTGCAAATACGCGAACGGAAAATACCATTAAATATGATTTTTTTTTTTTTTTTAGCGCAGTTGGTTAAAAACATGACGACGAACAAGAGATTTTCAAGATTTTCTTGGGAATCTGTCCTGGTAGTACTATTTGTTAACAGATGAGTTTACGAAGCAAAGTTAGAAGCGTAGTGTTAAAGCACTCGTGATTTGTGTAAAAAATTACCGGGGAAAACCGGAAAAAAGCGACTTCGCGAGATATGTCCAAGATAGGAAATTACCAGCTTAGAGATTACACAAGATGCTCGATGAATATGTAGTGTAACGCAATGAGATACTAAAAGCTTTTAAGAGAACATTAATTTTGTGATTTTAGCACAGCGGCGTAATGTGAAGCAGCAGTAGTTTTTATAAGAGAACGCGTGAATGTTTCACGAAGCAACCTTTTTCTAATTTAAGAAAGTGAGGTTTTTCAAGAGTCAACGCGCATGTCGCGTTGACGCAAAATGTGAACGTTGGCTGTTACACGTTGGCGTGTATATATAGCCAACGCTTAAATATTTTACATTCTTGTACTGTTATATTATACATATGTGATTAATTATGGCGTCTTCTCATTGTGATATTTATTATCAAATTTATAAATGCAATTCGCAATTATCGCATACTTTCTTGAGCTATTTTATATTCACGTGGCAAACGAGTTAACGATCACGCAGCAAAATTTCGAAATTATGCTTGACAAGTCTGCGCGCATTTCAGTTTCACAAGCTGCGTATGTCTACCACGTTACTACGCTATCTCGTGAGCTGCAAATACTTATCCCAAATACATGCGCCAACGCAGAACACGCAGTGAATAGTACAATATTTTAATCTAAATGTGTGTATATTTCCTAAGTAAAATATATATTTATCCACAGTATAAATCTCTACTAAATGAAAATATGTATATATAAGCAGCAGCTATATTCTTCAATTGTTTTTTGTTTCCTCGCACCTTATTCTTGTTTCGCAAATGTCCGATTCAACGTTCGATGTTTAAGCAACTCGAATTTAGATCGAGATAATTTAATTTGTAAATTTTTGGCTCCGTCATTATCGCATTGTGCATTGTTCGCAAATGACACGCAAATGAAGAGTCATTTTAATTTTTGTCATGTAATTTATACTGAAGTGAAAATTAGTTTTTTGTGTAACAGACGTCATTCATCGATTTTGCAAATTTTTTGTTTTTAAATATTGATCACACAGCACTTTAAAAAATCGATTCGTCTATTTCTAGAAATGTAAACGTGTCACAAAAATTATAATTCACTTTGCTGATGTCACAGTATCAATATGGCCGCAACAACTATCCAAGAACCTCAATATGTAGAGTTTGGCAATTTTTTTCTCAATTTGCGTGCGCACAGATAAAGAACTGAAATCATCGAACACATAATTCGTGATATAAAAGTTTAAGTGGGACACCGAGAAAGCGGTCACGCGAGAATACTCTTATGGCAACTTCGAAAAACCACATTTCATTTATTGCCTTACAAAAAGCGGTTGCAAATGTGCGGTTTTGTTGTTGTACTGTATGATAAACGTTACGCTTTTCCAAATAAATTTTGATATAAATATGTGTGCACAAAAAAAATCGCAAGTTTGGCTCTTACGTTTAATAATTTCACTGAAATAATTAGAATAAAACTATTAATTGCAAGCAATTTTTATTTTTACGATCTTGCTTGTATTGTTCAAGCAAGTAGAGATTGAAACAGCAGATTTGTTCTAAGCGTAGAAACCATCTCGAGTCATTTTTGGCGAAACGACCTCGTCAGCTGTTTCTCTCCTGTCGTGTTAAGTAAAAAAGTTGCAACTTTATACAGAAAATAGCCACATCTGTCTATCAAGATAATCGTTAATGTAGACTCGGTCACAAGTTATCTACAATCTCTCAGATTTCTCAGATTATAGAGTCGTCGAGAATAAACTTATTTGGTGCACCGCATCATTCCCGAAAACGCTCGAAGTGACGACGCGAACAAAGCGATATCGGAAACCGTTCCAACAATGTAGCACAACTCGAGGCACGGCCGTTGCTTCGCGTCGTCGTCTCGATACACATAGAATAGTTGTCGAGAACATAGAATTTTTTTCGATGTCGAGGCAATCTCTAGTACCATGTGTTTCTCTCGATCGATTATTCGCCGCCATCGAAACCGGCACGAACGTGTCTTACGTACTCCATTTCATATTTCGAGATAGACGCAGACGAACGTCAAACAGAAAAGATTCAGCGGAAAAATATCGATATTCTCGTTTCGTCTATAATGACCTTTTCTAAATTGTACCAATTTCGGCAGGGAGTCGCGAGCGATTCCCGCAGGTCTTCCGAAAGTATTATCTTGCTTAGAAAATATCCACGTCTCCGATAAAAGTCTGAGAAAGAGAGAGAGAGAGAGAAAAAAGAGAAAGAAAGAACAGAGAGAGAGAGAGAGACAGAATAATCAGAAAGAAAGACTCACCTTAAGGCGTCTAAGCTTGCCGTCCCTTGCAGCATTGTACACCACGCTTTTACAATCCATTTTCACATAATCCGACCCACGTCACACGTCCGAGCAACGGCCCTCCTAGCTCTCCTGTTGTTGTTGTGCGCAGAACGAAACGAAGACGAACGAAGAGTTTCTCTCTGAAGAATTACACACGACCGCAGAGACGCGTTTACGCATCTATTTATTACCTTTTTGTCGTCAACGTCGACGTCGTTTTCACCCCGTCGTTTTCAGAGACAGAAGCGGAGCGGCGCTTCCTCTGCCCCCCTCTCCTACCTACCACCGGCGCGGAGCAAGGAAACGTTGAGACGAAATCGCCGTTATCGTCGGCTTCGCACGTTTTCGCGAGAAACGTCTCGTAAGACGCGAGAGAGAAGTGAAAACGCCGTGAAAACAACACCGCACACAATTGTACACAAACTTCGGCCTTAACGGAACGAGAAAGAAAAACAAGACGGAGAACGAGACTGTTACCTCTCGATTATGTTTCTACACGGCGACTCGTTCGCGACCGTCAGGTGGCGACACCGATACAGTCCCGTTCGGTGGTTTGCAAGTGACTGAGCTTGCGGTGCCAACCGTACGGGATCAATCGTCAGTGGGTTGCCAGCTGTGCGTTCTCGGTCTTTGTCTCGCTTCTTCCTATATTCGCTCTGTCCTTGCACATCTCTCGAACGCGACGCATGCGCGGCAATGTTGACAAATGCGATGCGTCTGTCTAGCAATGCGCGCGCGCACGCTCTCACTGCTTTCCTTCTTTCGGATTCGCGCGTAGTTCGTCGTTCAAAAAGAGGAAATGTCGCATTTTCTCACGCCGCAGCGACGCTGCACCGACGGATCTGAAGGAAACCTTTATCCAAAAGGTACGTCCGGACACCAACAGAGTACGCCACTCGATTTCGACGCCGTTCGCGGTCAACACGTACAATGTAACATACGTACTCAAGCGCACTCGCCGACACGACGTTAAATTTCGAAAAGATAAGCGAAAATTGCAGAAATATCTGGTAAAGGTCAGTAACATTTGGTATTATTCGTCAATTATTTGACTGTTTATTGTTTGAGTCAAGAATAAAAACCAACGCATATTGTATTCTAGCAAAATTGATGGTAGTAAATATGTCTCGTTATTGTTGAGTCTAAACTGTCTAAACTGTATAATCAGCCAAATATTTCGAAGTATTTTTGTTGAAATATTTGTAAAATAATACAACACGACTGTAAAGATCGTTTCTCGTATACACGTAATGATATGCGTATACTGCTTCAATCCGAAAAACACTCGGTGTCAAATAGAGATAAACAACTTCACGTCGTAGATTGCTTTTTGTTTTTATAATCTATTTTTTAGGCAGTAAAGATCTGTTCAGGAAAGACATCTCGATTCAAGTTCTCGAACAGAAAAGTTACTAAAGCATCACGAAAATCTTTCTTATTAATTTCTTTTGCATTATTTTAACTTATGTACATTGAATAACCGTACAATAACTCTACGTTACATGTCTCTAAGTCAGGTAAAAAACTTAAAAGGGGCTGAATATTCCACGTGCCGCGTCGAGAGAAAGATAGACCTATTACTCTGTTTGTTTTTTATCTCTCACGTAACTCAACAGTAGTTTTTCTCTACCAGGGAGATAATTATCCGGTTCGCGTGTTTCATCGGTTTTACGGAACTCCGTAACGCCTTCGCGAGAAGTACCTTTTTACAATGAACTATTTTCTCAAATTAATCATTCTCTCGATCGCGAGAAGCGAATATAGTTAGAGAAATCTTCTAACAAACAAATCACGTTAAACTTCCTATTTAAGTGCCGTTTACACACACACACATGCACGTACAAATTTCTATAAACTTTACAAAACTGTAACAGGAAATGTTATAAAATTATAGTTCAAAAATGTTATTTCGCTGAAATGTATTTGTGTGGTTTAAACAATTTTCTACTGACAATACGCGCAACTTTGGAAAGGTGTATATTTGACTGCAGTTTGCGTGTAAATCAATAAGACATCCAGTAGTACAATGTCAGAAGCTGCGATTTTCACGACGACCTCGCGTGCACTCGCACTCTCGTAGATATCGATTTTCTTGACAATGCAGAGTCCGCCAGAGAGCCGTGTAATACGTATTGCTCGCTATAATTACCCGACCAAATTGTTACTGACGAACTCGAAGAGCGGCTTGTTATTAGTCACGCGACAAGAAAACGCGCGAGACGATGTTGTTACTACGACCTTTGCTTCCGTGCGAAAAACACGCAAATTGCAAGCAAATCGTCAGGTGTGCGTCGTCGCGGAAGGAAACATCACTCCGATGAATCAATTAATTTCCAAGACTCTAAATCGATTTATCATTGAAACGGTTTGAGAGTTTAAACGTACTATAAGAGTTCTTTATATGCAATTACGCAGATTTTATTTATTTTTCAATTTCTTTTGCGTGCGACGCACGTGTTTACGCGTCATGTGTGTGTTAAGATACTTTTTTTAAATCTATGTACACACACACACACACACACACGAGTGTGCATTTGGTGCGTGCCTTGAGAATTGAATTCCCACGACAAAATAAATTTCCTCGCTCACGCCATCACTTCGCAATTCTTCTCCGTATTTCTTCGCGGACGCGGTGCAAGAGCGTATCCACTAAAGATTTCCAATTGCGTTTACGGCTGTTTCCTCGTATACTCCCTCGCACGCTTACACCGATTCTTCTTTATACACATACAATATACACACACACACACTTACATTCTTCTTATACACACACACACAGAGTGGCCGATGCGACCGTAAATATGGTTACGTGCGACGTTCGCACGAATGTGTGCGCGGATAATGAACGCGCGTGTGCGCGCGCGATCAAAAGTGCAGTGGGCTGCGGCTTGCGGCTGCTCTGACGAAGAGATGCAGAAAGAGACGGGCGAACGGACGTCGGTCCAATCCTACGCTATCGGGCGACCACATTCTCGCAAATTGCGACGCCGCCGACACTGACTGAGGCCGAATGACAATAAGTCGACGGGCAGCCAAGCGCGTTCGCATCGCGATCACGTACGCGTAGATTAGCGATCGTTTGTCCGGACCTCGGACGCGTGATAACCAGCTACGAAGTCCGTCGTGATCATCGGCTACTTGCTTTTATGTACCTTGTTGAATCAATGCTGTGCGCTACTGAATTTGTGTCTATGATAAACAGGATCATCCAAAATACAATTGATGATTGTCAACGTTGCTTAAATGTAATTTTCAATCGGATTTTATATTTGAAGATCCTAAAAAGAGATATTTGGAAAAATTGCTTTTATAATTGTTTTCTGTAACTTATGTAAGTTGGAGTAAAAATCTCTAACCGGCGCGAATTTCTCGAAACGATTTACGTGATCTTGGATATTTCGTACAAAATCTATTTAAAACCTTAAAAACTCACATCTGCGCGAGTCACACTTTTTTTTCGAACTTCAATTCTCGAAGGAAATTTCAATATTTGTGATTCCATTATTCCGGAGCGAAACATGATGCAGCATCGCGTCACGGCGTCCCGTCGATTTCTATTCATGATCGATCACGCCGGCAAGGAAGACATACATCTCGCGACGAGATGCGCAGGAAAACGCATCGGTGCAATAGTCGCCGTCGCTCTCTCACTCGTTCCGTCTCCGTTCCCATCGCTCTCGGAGTATTGGAATTTCGAAAAGCCCCGGCTGCTCAGGTAGACAGCTCTGATTTAGAGCATCTCCCTCCCCTTCCCTCAGTTGGCGGGCGTTTAACCGAATCGAGGATTCATCTCTCCTCGCGCGCGCCCTCAAAGCAGCGCGCGGCGGCGGCGGCGGCGGACGCGATGCATGAGCGGTGTGTAATATGATGAGCGCCACACGTACACGCGGTGCGCTTTATACACAACTGTCTGCATGCACGTATATGTACACAGTATTACACGTACGTACGCGCGCTCGCACACTCCCCCATCCACCTATACGCTCGCGGCGGTTACACCCACGCCGAGCTCTCTACTTACGTTGCCGGTTGACTCGTGTTGTCCGGCGCTCTCCGCCACTTTGACTCGCTCCGTCTCTGTCGCAGTCACGTACACATATATGTGTACATATGTACATATCTTCACACACAGCCCGACATTCAGCATTCCCGCTGCACCTCCGGTCTGTAGATTGCGGGGGCGCGATCGAGAGAGCGAGACAGAGAAAGTGAGACAGAGAGAATGAAAGAGAGAGAGAGAGAGAGACACACATACCAAGAGAGACCGACATGAGAGAGCGAAAGATTAAGAAACATCGGCGGTGCGACGGAGAGCGACGATAACGACGAGTGGCAGGAACGAGCGCTACAAAACACGAGGTTTATCCGTGGCACGAGAGTGCGAATAGAAGAAGATGCTACGGGACGAAGAGGGGACAGATGCAAGAGCGAGAACGACAAAGCACATCGTGAAAAGCAGGGGTGTCGATAAAGAGTTTTCGAAACTTGCCGCACGCGCCGCGCGACAACGAATATATTAATGCACCGCCGAGTTCGCCTTCATCTTCGCGTGATTGAAGATCGCTTGGCGGAAAGTCGGCGATTCCGAGATAAATACAAGCGTCATATTCCACTATTTTTACGACTCCGAAATTTTAAGTTCTCCAAAGTCGAATTCATTCATCGGTTATCGAGATTTACTGATTAACTGAACGAGGCGCGATGACAAGATAAAAGCGAATGTTTTTATATTATTGTCAAAGAAATTTGACGGACATTGCCGATAAAATCGCGGAATGACGAGCAACAGTGGGGGAAAAAAATGACAGAGGGTAAAAGAGTGTATCAAAAAGATAGCTGGTGTGCAAGTAGTAGATTGAATCTTTTTAACGGCCTTCGGGGAAGAGCTGGAGCCAAAGCGCGCGGTGAAGAAGATACAGATTCTCTCCTCTTCGTAACCCATAAACTCCGGGAGACGACGGAGCGACTCTCTCGCCCCCGTCGGTCGACGCCCTTGACTCGCGCGGGGAACGACGAGTGGGGGTAGGACAGCTTGCGGTGGAAGTGAGACGGAGCGGCGGAGCTGCCACTGCTGCTCAGCGGCGCTGTGTTGTGTGTGCGTTCGTCTCATTGATGCGTCGGTGTGGGCCCGCCGCGGCGGTTGGTGTTGGTCGTCGCTTATTGGTGTTCGCGGCGCGCGGCGCGGCGGTGGCGGCGGCGGCGGCAAGCGGCGTTCACACGTCCCGTCATCCACTTCGATTCTACCCGGCTCGCAGTCGAGCGTCGTACGTTGCGCGGTACGGTCGTGGCGCTCATAGTTTGTTTTTCGGTGTCCCGGTCGCGACCGTCATACATACACGTTCGACGCAGACGTGTGTCGGGGGAAGGCTTCGTGCACGCGTGTCTCTGCCCTACGAAAGTGTCAGTGCGAGACGGAGCGAGAGAAGAAGATATCAGAACAGGGAAAAGAGAGGGACAAATATACGGAGTGTGCGGCAGGAAACGCGAGTGCTTTTTCGCCGCAGTGCCAAGACACGGATTAGAGGACGGAAGACGCGCGCGTCTATCAGACGGATTTCAATATATGCCAACGATTATTTCACGGTCGAGATCTACGGAGACGATACTTTTGATAGATTGTTCAAGGTATGGATCGCGAATTCACGAAATGGTTCATTTCCGAGTGATTTTTCAATGACTTTTTGCAATCTTTGCGCGAAACGTTCGACCGTGAAGTTCGTCGCGATAGTTAGCGGCGCGCGAAGTCACGTGTCCTCGTTAGTTATGCAGCCACTTCGAAGCGTGACGCGTCGTCTTGTCTCGCGCAAAATATCGATGAAAGCGCGAATAATGGTTTATTGTTTTCACGCAACGCGCGCGCAGGAGAGAAAAAAAAGATTTTTTTTTCTCGTGCCTAGTCTCATCTCCACGCGTCGCGCTGAGACTATATCTTGTTAATCTTCTCTCGCCCACGGGTTTTCTAGCTCAGGGCTAATAATTACAGCGTTCGACCACCTTTCGCGAGACGAAGGGTAGCCGAAGGATCGGCGGCGGAGTCACCCGCAAAAACTAATCCCTTCCTCCCCTTCGATCGAAGCTTAATTCCCTACGCTTCGCTTCTTGATCGATAAGACGCGCGCTCTCTTCCGAGAAAACGTTGCGCCGAACTCCGGTTCGTTAATTGAGTTTCAAACAACGGCCTTCTTCCTCCCTCCCTCCCTCTCCCTCTCTCTCTCTCTCGTCTGTTCTCCGAATCTTTGCTCCTCGTTTACCGATCCTCAACATCTATCGCGACACGCTTAATGGATATTGGGATGATAGATAGAAGTGATTAGCCCTCTCTCTAAACTTGGCAATAATTTGACGACAACAATGATTACGTACAGTGCGTCTATAGGAGTATGACCTTAATCGATACAAATATTTGGTTCGCGAATTTTAAATAAATCAGATAAAACATTGTCATTTTCCAAATTTTACGATTATTTTTTTATTTATTTGAAATGCTTATACAATTATTGCAGACAAAACTTGGCAACGGCTTTTACGTATGTCAAGTGACTTATGAAAACAAACAATTACCGAAGTCACGATATCCTTCCTACTACATAAACATATATGAATAACACATTTTCTTACAAGCTTTTTTTGACGCAAACTTTTAACAAATGAAATTGTACTTCAATATTAAAGGGACAAATATTCAATAAATTAAACAAATCAAAAGTTCAGAAATTAACAACGAATTGTGTGATATACATATTTATTATAAGTTGAATCGCTAATTTTATTTGCGACAGTAATTACTATCCCTAAATTTCTTATTTTCCTTCCGGCGATTGGAAGAATATTACACGCTGGTAACCAAATTAATTAAATCGTCACTTGTATTATTGGTAAGAACCAACCACGATGTGAAGGTCGGTCGCGAGGAGTGAGGAAGAAACGGCGGGTTAACGATGTTGAGGATAATCGACGTACACGCCTCGTAAAATTGTCGGAGACGATCGACAAGCCCGCACTTCGCTCGGTTCTCTTTGTCGTCGTCGTGCACGGTTCGCGGAACTTTTACACGTACACATCCCGTAAATTGCGAACGGCTTTTCGTTTGCTGCGAGCTCCTCGTGGCGAGATAGTCGTCACTAACGTTTTTTGCGTCACGGCGGCGGCGGCAGCGCGGCAAAGGTAGTTTGTAACTTGGAAAATCGGCGAGACATCCGATCGATCGGAAGCTCCGATACGAACCGTCGATATCTTGGATGTTTGTCCGTTTCGAAAATGATCAATAATATAATTCAGATTGGCGGAATAACACAATTAGCCCGTTATTAATCCACCGTCCAAACAGAGTGCCGGTAATTGCGAATTCGTTGTTCACACGCAGAATTTTATAGCTATCGATCCCGACTGTTCACGCGATATTACGTAATTGTTAATTCGCTGGTCAAACACGGAATTTCTACACACACACATACACACGCGCACACATACGCGCGCGTTTTTTAACTACCGCCGCGAGCCACTTAAGTTCTTTCTCTTGCCGTATAATTATCGTGCTTTGCGAAGATAAGGCTCTTTACGACGCATGCATTTTACGAAGTTCGCGTCGTCGCCGAGCCGCTAATAAAGGCACGATCGGCCGTATCGTAAGTATGCGGAATATTAGGACACGTAACGATCCGCGGTATCGCCGTTCGCGCGAGTTGTTACGTTTATCGCCAGGCGCAATAGCGTTTCTGGCCTTCTCGTTCTCGAGCGGTGTTAAAAATCGTAGATTTTAACAGCACGCGCACGAAAATTATCACATCCCAAATAAATAATTATGACGTAATTTATACGATTTTTTTACCCAACATAAATAATATACAAGTTGCAATGATGTAAAAACATTAGAATTATTATTATTATTATTATTTAAATCGCGTACTGCGACCTCACACATTCCGCCTATATTCCGTGTAGATGTATTTATTTTCTCGCACACAACGTACGTAATTGATTGTGTGTTGTATTTGCTTTCGCAGTTCAGGACGATTTCGCGCGAAAATTAATTTCGTATTACTTGGACGCGCAGAGAATGGAGGGGGACTTGCGCGTTCTGTGTGCCGAACGACACCATCACGGGCTGTGCTGCTATAACGAAATCGGGACTCGTAAAACGGGCGCGCGCGGTATCACTCGCGGTACCCGATAATTAAAGCGCGACGCTGGCGTGTCCGGTGTGGAGAATCCTTTAATCCGCGCGGCATTGTGCGCCGCCGCTCGGCCATGTCGTGATAACGATCGGGAGGGTAAAGAAATCACGAGCGATCGCGTGGTGGTTAAGGATCGAGTTGAGAGAAGGGCCGATTACGCGAGATTCGTGATAACTTCCTACGTGACTCGTCTGTCCGTTACAATCCCCGTGTCCAGTTCTTTCTTTTTTTTTCTCTCTCTGTTTCTTTTTGTTTTTTCTTTCCGCGGAACACGAACGAGGCCGGGCTCTTTACGGTTGTACAAGCGTGCGATTTTCCAGTCTTCTAAACCGGTAACTCGGAGGAGTCTTAAGACTCACGTACACACAACCGAGACGCAATAAAAATTTAGTCGTCAAAATTGAAAAATTAATCTCTCGCGGTTACACCGTTCTGTGCACGCACTTGAGAAGTGCGCTAAATTATCTAAAACACACAAAGTGTATTGTTGTATATAAAATAAAAAAGTTAAGATATTCTTCTGCCGATATAATTCTTTCTCGCTTTCCATCACATCGTCATATTGTTCGTTCAAGAAAAAACTCGATGTCACAAAATATTTAGAATGTATCATACACATATGTTATATAATATGCTATGGCTTAACACGCTGCTTCATCGTACACAAGTGACACTCCTCTTCTCTTCAAATACACTTTTCCCACCTATTAGCTGTTGCTTATCACACGCCACCTGAATACTTTTTCCTGCTTCGCAATCACATACTCTTTCACATTTCCGCGCATTCTTGCAAGATGATGAAGAGATAGCTTTTGTTACATTGCATCTTCTTTGGTTTAATAAAATTATTTTAGATCTCTCTGTCATATGGTTCATCGTCTCGCAAGACAATAAAACGTGACGAAAAAAAATTCTCTCCGTTATTTAAAAACAGAATGACAGGAACGCGGATTTAATCCCGCGCGACGGCCGCGACGTCACACGCACGCGGAGAGGAGGGGCATATCAAGCCGAAAAGTTTTTATCGTTCCGCCGAACGCATTTGCTGCAAATTGATGGAAATGACGGCTCAAATTCGGGGCCCGGACGAATTTTTCGTGCACGCGCGCATTACAACACACACGTGTGTGTATATAAGTAAATATATACATATATATGTTTGTGTGTGTACATGTGTGTACCACGCGCGCGGAATATCTGTATACATATATTGCTTTCGCGAAATACATTATCCGCGGAGAATGGACTGTTAACGCGGTTATATGACTCCATTTTGCGCGTTACACGAAACATCATCCCGCGTTACAAAGAGCCCGTAATGACGCGTCATGTATATGCGATCGCGCGGCGCGCGGTAAAAGCGTGAAAATAATAGGCGACGTTGTGTGTTGTGCGGCACATCGTCGCGTCGGGGGGCGACCGCCACGCGAACGCGCCGGTTTTCGGCCGGCGGCGGCCGCTTAGCGCCGGGAGGGAACCCCAGAACCCTCCTCGTCGGAGCGTGCAAATCGCAAAAATGTTTTCCATAATTCGCGCGCGGCGTCCGGCCCTACGGCGTGATGTGCGGCTAAAATAAACGGCGCTGGAATCGGCGCACGGCAATCTGCGCGCGCGAGGGGGAGCACCGCAAATTATCCCCGTCCGTCCGTCCGTTCGTCCGTCCGTCCGTCCGTCCTCCTGCCTGCCGGTTGTTGAATGGCCAATTCTCTACTTGGAAATTAAGCTATGGCCTAAACTAACCTAGCGTAACGCCGCGCCGGCGACTGGCTGCATCTCTCCGAGTGTTTGCACGCCCGCTTTCGCCTCACCGACGTCTTGCTCGTTTGCACACGTACATACGATCGCGCAACGAAAACGCCGTCGGGAATACATGTATCGACCGATTCATATTGACTTATTTAAATGGCTGTATGTGTGTGTGTGACGAGCGCAAATAGATTTAATAGAAGTCTCCTTAAGAGACGGTCATTTGTCGGTTCATTAAGAAAATTGATTGACGCGAGTTTGTAATCGAACACATCGAGTCAAATTTATTGATTGTCGCGTTTGCACAAAAAGAGAAACATCACAAATATATATCTCTTTCTTTTCTAGTTTAAACGTTAAAGATTTTTGCTTGCTCAAAAAAAAAACAACGTTTAATTAACCGCATTAAACTCTCCTCTCGATAAAGTTTTTGCATCATATTGTGTCGCCAACACGGATGGAAACGCCGCCGGTGTGATGATATATAACTCGCGCGATACATATAAAAGCGCGCGATGTGTAACGTAACGAAAGCAATTTTCATTTTGAATTTCCATCGCTCGTCATTTTCCCCTTTTAATTTGTTGCTCATCGGCACGTAAGGTGCGCGAGCGATTGTTTCGCGTGATTTTTCGCGGTGTTTTATTGCGGAATTTATCCGACGTGTTTGACACGTTTGCAATAATGGTCGCGCCGAGCCGATCGGCCCGAGCGTCGCTCTCTCGTAATGCACTGGCGGGGCCGACGCCGCCGTCACCGCCGTGGTCCATTGAAAATTGCATTGTAATCAATGCGTCGTAGATCCTGAAACGTGACGGTGCGCTCAGCCGGCAGCTTTGCACCCCTCCCCGATATACATGTATATGTATACATACATATGTGCACACACATTGGACGCGCATTCTTTTCGCTTTCTATCCTTCTCGCCGCGTCTCTTTTTTTTTCCATTTTTTTTTGTTCTTTGTCCCGGGTTCGAAACACGCCTCGGAGATTAGGATAAATGCTTCTGGAGCAGCGACGGGTCGCGCGCACAGTTTACGCGTCTCGTAAATCGAACGATAAATTGATCGCTCGCCATCGTAAAGCTCCGCTCACACGCGCGCACACCCCGTCGATGAAATGGAAACGCATGGTCCCTGCGAGATGCAACGCGGTTAATAGAGAATACTTCGTTGTTTCCGGGGTGAAAAGAAATTTACAAATGGCTCGACTACGAGCTAATATTTCAACTCGATCTCGAAAAAGAATGTATATGTATTGGTATCTATTTGAGGTTTTTTTTAAGAGTAAGATGTAATATATTTGATGTGACGCCCTGACTATTGGTGTACATCTCCCATATGTAACTACATATTGTATGATTTGTTGAATTGTATCTAATAAAGATATTGTTGTTGTTATTATTATTATTATTAGAAAAAATAGCACTGTAATCCGTTTAAAGTTACGGAAACAAATAAAAATGAATTTTCTCTTTTAACAGGAATGGATTCCACGAGATGTGAAGCTTTAACGTCGCGCGAGAAAATACGAGGGTATTAGAGAAGTGAAACGTACGCTACGCTTGCACGGGAGATTCGCGAAATCGTTCTTTTCTTTTGTTTTTTTTTTCTTGATTTTTTTTATCCGTACGAATTTATCGTCGCGATAAGTGTATACTCGATTCGTGCGCGATAAAGTAACCGCGATGAATCTTCACGTTGTGCCGTGAACAGTGTACGAAGAGAAAGAAAGAGAGAGAGAGGGAAGGGATCGACTCGGAAACTGCGCGACTGTCAAATGGAGTCTCTTCCGGATCACGAGGATGCCATCGCCAGACTCGAGCCCACGAACGCATAGTGAGATGATCGTGAGCGTGGTGTGAGTCGCTGCAGCGATTTCTAAGAAGCAATTGCCCAAGACTAAGATGTACCCCGCGCCGGCGAGACATCCCGCCGCTCCCGTAAGTATTGGCTTCGAGTGTCTTCTTTTTTTTTCCACAGAACGAAGAAATCGGTACAAGCGGCAAAAAATCTCAAGCCGCATAAATACGATACATTGTTTAATTTCACCCTTAATGCTCGCGCGATGAAAGTTTAATTCACTGTGCTGTGATAAAAAAATTGGCTCCGCGCCAATAGTCACCACGATGCGCGATGATGGTGCAGCGAATTTCCCGGAGCGCCGCTATCGTATTTCTTTGCTCACAATATCCACAACATTTTTATTTAGCGTTTGTCCATTGTAACGAGCGTCAAAGGGTAATGTAGTGTAATTACCGCTCGGCTCGCGGGAGAAGCGAAAGAGCACGTGGGAGTTGGGTCGACCGTTCTCGCACTTCGCGTTGCTAATTCGAAGAATGTTTGATTGTTCCCTCCCTCGTGTGTCCCCTCCCGCCATCACCAACCACCACCATCACCACTACCACTACCATCTGCGCTCGTGCCGCTCTTTTTACCGTCATAATTTCACGCGTCGCTCGAGCTCAAAGTCCCTTACGACGAAACGAGACCACCGGCGAATTTACTGACACACACACGCGCGCGCGCGCACAAACAACGAACACGAATGAGACACGAAGAAAAAGAAAGAGAGAACGAGAAACACATAGGCCGCGTTAGAAATTGTGGGGATTATTTATAGAGCCCGCAAGTCAACGTACAACAATTGCCGTTCATAGAAGCGGCCAATGGGCGATATGTGGGCACCACTCGTTTGCTTATTGACGCTGATGTGGCGCCGCTCAGCTTCAAGGGGGCACACCAAGTGGCTCGATCGTTTTCTTCCACGAGTATACTCGAAACGCGCGCGGCAGACGACGACGACAGACATACGACAGAGAAGACAACGATATATAACTCCTCTTAATATATATATCACGCGAAACGACCCGATAATTATCGCGGTGACTAATAGTAGGTGAACGCAATTGACCTCAAAGGTGAATCACAAAAGTTGAGCGTCGTTGTGTGCACGTCGTCGTCTTGTTTCTCCGCGAATATCATCGAGACGAGATGACGACACGCGATGTTCCTTTTAGCATGAACTAAAGTCCGATAATTATCTTCTACGAGGCGACTGCTGGATAGAACAACGCGTCTAATTAACTTGAGAATAATCATAATTGAATATCTATGTAATTTTTTTTACATTGTTTTTGTGTCTCGAGAAAAAACGACGATCTTTTTGAACGATCATTCTTTCGAGAATCCACCGCGAATTGGTAGTTACGTGCGACGCCACGCGCTTTTAAGATCACGCGAAACATCTGACAATTATCGCAGTTGACCATTAGGCATATAATTGGCCGAAGAAGATAGACGTCATTACACAAGCGGCGATTATTTAACAGGAAACTTGCGCGCGCGCTCACGGTAGTATTGCGTGCGTTGTGCTTGCAAAGAAATTCATCGGTCGCATTACGATAAGTACATCTAACGCTTTTTCGCTTCCGTCCTTGGCGCGAAGGGGTGTCGCCTCCGCGCCGATGTAACACAGCGTGTCATTAGCAATCTTATAATGGAAATGAATGGAAATTAACTGCTATTAGACCGTGATATAGATTCCGGGCGTAATAACGTTGCGAAGAAAGCGGGTAACAACGTCACTATTAATAGCGGCCGCGCGCATAATGAAGCGTAATCGTCGTGGCGTATGATCGAGTATTTATGCGCGGTCATTTAGCGCTTATTTATTACGTTCTTCTTGTTCTTCTTCGTCTTTACCGCGGTCGGAAGAGACGCGACCGACAAACACTTCGTGTAGAGAAGACTGGTGTCTTATTAATGTGTTACGACGTAAGATGAATCTGTCATAAATAGATGACTTGACAGAAAAACGAATGTAAACGCCGCATTTTCACAATTACCATCTCGCCGAAAGGACTTTGATGTATGTCGTCGACATCGCGAAAGGCCACAACTGTCATTTAGAAAACGCCACTTCGTATCGAGGAAGCGAAATGTAATAAGTGTGTTTCCCGCAGCGGTAATATTAATTATACTGGAAACGAGAAAAAGAAGAGAGAAAGAGAGAGAGAGAAAGAGAGAGAGAGAGAGAGAGAAGAAAATGTCTCTTTCTTACGTGATCACTCGCTTTGCATTTCAAATTTTCTACGTAACAGCTGATTGTCGGTATCGCGATGCAAGAAAAGTAGACGCTGGTAAGAGGCGAGCCGTGCCTCCTCGCTTGCCAACGAAATAAACGAACGCACGACGCCCGAGCGCTCGAGCGTCTCGCTCGTAATTCTGTAACTCGATCCTTCGCGAGGTGGATAATAAAAGGCGAAATAGTTTATTCGCGAGAGTCGTCCGTTGTTTTGAGACGCGCTCTGTCTGAGAGCGACGCGCTAGTCCGGACTAGTCGTAGATAACTAGAAAACTGCAAAGTGCGCGAGCGAGTCGAGAGAAATACGAAAGAAGGGCTTTAAAAGGATATCGTGCGATTAAATTCGAAGAGAAACGGAATTTCGCGACACAATATACCCTGATGTTTTCGTTTTTGTTAATAAAAATAAAACACGTAGGATGAGTGTTTTGACGATCTCTGTCAAAAGCTGCCGTTCGCTTCTATTTACAGAGTAGAAAAAAAAAAAACTCGACGTATCGCGATTAATATAACAGTGACATAATCAAAGCAGATGAAGATTCCTCTTTCTCCCACGTTTTTCTCCGTCCGCCGCTAATGCGTCTTTGATTAATAGTTATCTCTCGTGTCGTCGGGGCGTGCATTAGAAGTTAAGCGGGAACGATAGCGGCGAGAGAGGAAGGATCGTATAGTATAGTTCTCTCGTTCTCGTCGCGACGATATAGTTTACGCAAATGTAGGAAGTAATATCGCGGAGACAACGAGAGAGGAGTCTTGCGCGCGACGCGCGCTCTTTGCAAAATGCGCCTGGCTGAGCGCGCGTGCGAGAGACCGAGAGAGAGAGAGAGAGAGAGTGAGAATGTATGTGTATGTATATGTGTGTGTGTGTGTATGTGAGAGCATACACCAAGAGCGGAACAAAGGGACGCCGCTTTGTTTCGTCGTCTCTTTTCTTCTTTCCCCCATCCTCCTCTCATTTTCTCTCGCTCTCTTCTCTCCTCCCATTCTTCTTGTTCCTATCCTCTCTCGTTGTCGTCGACCCGCTCTCCTCGCCGTTGCCTTCTCCCGCGCCCTTTTCGTGCCGCGGCTCTTCGTCGTGTCGTTTCGTGCTCCAGATTCCACGGATTCTACGCGCATCGTTCCCTCATAAAGAGATCGCCCGTACTGGATTTTATATGAAAAATCTCGCCGTTTATTGCTTTATTGGCTCCGAACGCAGAGGAGGGAGAGAGAAAGATAGGTAGGAACACTCGACGTTACGCTTCGATTCGAAATTACGCGTTTGAAAATTTGGTTCACGGGTCATTATACGATTGCGCATTCTCGCAACATATTTGATAAAAATGTACAGTTACGTGTGTGTTATTTCTCTCCGTACACATACACACACACACACACGTTTTATACGGTGAAACGTTTTTATGGGAGAAACAATAAATTGCTAAGTGTTAGTGAGAGAATTGCTCGTGAATTCGAAGCAAACCATATACATTGTGTACATGTGTGTATGTGCATACAAATGTGAGCGATGAATTTTTCAATGGTCAACAGAGCGAACGATCTATCGGTTGCAAGATTGGTTTTGTGCATGCTAGTTGTAACGGGAAAAATATATCGAAGGAGAGGGATATTCGGGAAGAGCAAGAATTAACTGAAAAAAAATTACTCGAATATGAGACGCGGCCTCTGAATATTGTTTGGAGGAGGTTTCTGCACTCGGCGCGGCGATTGGAAGAATTACGTTGTAATTGGTTGTATAAAAAATTGGGAATGTACGTGTGTGTGTGTGTGCGCGCGCGCGCACCGCATGAAAATGATCTGCCCGTCGCGTCGGGTCGGTCAGTCGTTTCGTGAAGCTTTTTTCCGCGTATTGGAGGACGGAAAAAAATTTGTCGATGACAATCGCTAATCAAATCGTTCGCCGACTAATTGTTCCCCGAATGGCTCGTCCGAATTGGTACGAGGAGCGAAAATTGAAAATGTTCGCCGGAGGCTTCGTTGAGCTTTGAAAGAGAGGAAAGTCACAGACTGTACGGAATCCACGTTCATAGCAAAAAAAAAAAAAAAAATTGTGTGTAGATGGGAAATGTGAAAGAAGTCAAATCTAAAGAAGCTTTTTTCGAAAGAAAGAAAACACACTTAATGATCGTGAGAATTTTAACGCGGCTAAAGTGTAAGATGCGTAATTGCAGTCTAAACTTAACGATTTAAAAAAAAATACCACTCTTTATGTTGCAAAAAGTTAACTCTTTTCTACACTCTACGTAATTAGATCTTTCTTGTTCGTGTTATTTTGCTTTAATTAACGCATGTAAAGACGATATTAAGGAGAGAAACGTGTTTAATCTTAATCTTATTTTGCAGAATTTAAAAGGGCGCGCGAGAAAGATGAGAGAGCATTATAAAAGTATATTCTCATTTTCGTATCAACCTTTCGCGATTTATGTAACAAGCTCGTGCCAGCGTTGAAAACCCTCTAAAGCCCCCTACGGTTGGTCTTTCTCGGCGCGCGTTTTACTTCCTTCTCACACACACACTCTCTCTCTCTCTTTCTCTCTCCCTCTCGGAATAATGGAAACGCTCCAAAGTTTTTACGGTCGCGCCGCTCGAACGCACGGAAATCTTTCTTTTTTTTTTTCTTACGGCGCCAGAATCATAATTCGGCCCTCGCGTGTACCGGCAGCGAAGTGTAGAAAAGACATTAGCCGATTTTAAGGTGTTTCGAGAACTGTCGTAAAATACGAAAACTCTCGCAAGCCGCGTTTGCGGATATTAAACGCGTATCGTTTAATTTAATTTTGTGCGTCAATATTCTGCGGGATATACACGCGACGAAGGAAATTTATTTCACTGTGCAATTTATCACTTGTCTTATTTTGACTTTTTTTTAAAAAGACGCAGATTACATTCTGCTCTCTTTTTCTTTTCTTCTGATTCCTCTCACTTAAAAAGCTATCCAATTAGAATAATTAAAATCATTTGAGAGAAATTTCTCGATAAATTAAATTGCAACATTTACGCGACGATCTCTCTCTTCTTTTTCGATTTTTTTTTTTTGGTTCGAGACGGGTTGCCGCGGAGTAAAAACGATTCGCCGTCCGATGAAAAGTGCCTGGAGTGATTAATCGTGGGGATTAATTAATAGCGGGAAAGGCAAGAAACGACGCGCGGTTTCCCCTGATTAATCCGTCACGTAGGTAGGTAGGTATGTGTTTGCGCGTGTGTGTGTGTGTGCGTGTGCGCGGGATTTCGCGAAATCGTAATCAGACGAATGATCCTTTTCACTGCGGCGGATGATGGACTATGATACATCGAAAGGGATTCCGTTCTGTTCATCTCGTCCTCTCTATCCCATTGTTTGACCCCCGCCGTAAATACACGTTATATCGCTGACGCCCGGCTCGAGAGTAACTACTTCGCCGTGCTTCTCGAACACGATTGCGCACGATCATCTCTCTCTCTCTCTCTCTTTCTCTTTTTCTCTTTCTCTTTCTTCCATCTGGCGCACCGATTTTCTACTTTACGTTTTACAAGCGACGTCTCTTGTCGTTCCGCGCCGCAGCCTTTTTGTTGCGCATCAGCTCGTGAATCGATAAACTCGAATCAATGAAAATTTTATTGCCTTTCAAATTATATACATTAAGAAGAAATATTGTTAAAATTCTATTTATACATATTTACATTTATTATTCTATATTTTTATGTATAATTTAAATAAAAATAAAACTTTTATTACAAAGTTACACAATTAAGGGTGGGGTAACAAAAAAAAAGTAATGTTTTTTACGGTCAAAAATCTTTTCGCTCTCTAACACAGAAGTTTTAAATGTATCGAAATTATAAGTATAGTGCGGCGTTCGCGTGTTTCATCGTTTATACAGCTGCAGCAGATTCGGAAACCCGTCGGAAACTAATTACTCATTTCCCTCGCGCGTATTTGGCGAAGATACTTGGTGCGTTTAAGATTAAAGGGAGGTTGTGCGGGAAGAGAGAGAGAAAGGAAGCAAGCCGTTCGGGGGTTTCGTAATTGGTGAGTTTTAGCGGCATAATTCCCATCCATCCACAGGGGCGTATCGCTTCGGCCTATGGCTTTTTAAGCGTCGGTCCACGATGTCCACGATGGGGTAGTCGAGTCTGCTTCCCACCGCGTACACATAATACACACACGCAACACACATGAGCGCGCTCGCTCACACACAACTCTAGTCCTCTTTCTCGTTGTGTATACGGGGTTGCGGGGGTACGAGCTTTATTCGGCTGTTGGGATCCGTTAGGCTCTCCGGAGTTTGAGGGTAAGAACGGTATGACAAGCATTTGATGAGGGGACCAACGCCGCCCACTGAAATCCAAAGCGGTTCTCATTCCCGTTCCCGGAAATTATCCTGCACCACTAAACGCGTCGCCAAACACGTTCTCGCTTAACGCACAAAATACCGAACTGTAGCACGAAAAGGAAGCTCTTTACGTTATCTCGAAAGATAGTTTTTGTAACAGGAAAACGTAGACAAATGTATTTAACAATCGCAGTCAACGTTTGTTGTTATCAATGTTTTTTTGTTTTTTTTTTTTTTTATTATTATCTTGGCTTTGTGCCGTTAAGAGCGTATTTTCACGAGTAATACCAGCTTTTTAAATTTGTGAAAGAGACCGCAACAATATCTCTATTGCAAAATACCCTATCCTACGTAAGAAACCGAAGGTATATAGACGAAAGGTATTAAGAAAGGTATAGGACATTGGTAGGAACGGAAATCGATAGTGAATCAACTCTCGAAGGCACGTTATCGTAACGCGACTGGCGCGTCCAAGGTGGCCGCGTTATCGCCACCGAGTCTTTTTATTGCTCGACTTTTATTGTTCTCCCGCATGAGAGAGAGAAAGAGAAGAAGGATGGTTAGTGGGCGGGTGCGCGCGCGCGACTGGAATGTGTCTTCGGTCTTGGAGAGCAAGATTGATCACCACTGCCAACTGTGTCGGAGATGGTCGCAACACTCTTGCCACACACCGGGGGGGAGGAGCGGAGGAGAAAGAGGGGAGGAAGAAGAGGAGTCACCGAGTGTCCCCAGTTGCGAGTGGCTCTCAGAGAGTATTCTCTCTTGAACCAACAGTGCATTCGTCCACACGGCCTGCATTCGAAGTTGGGAAACGCTGGCGGGATCTTGTTCAACATTTACATTTACATTTACATGTCGAACGGGGATCGACCCTCGGCCAGCCTCGTTAAAGGGCTGGGGTGAGAGCGAGAGGGAGGAAGAGGAGAGAGAAAGAGAGATAGAGAAAGGACAGAGGTATTCGGGACGAAGGGCACCAGAAACACATAGACAGCGCAGAATGACTATCACTGGTTGCCGCTCTCTCGCACGTTGAATCGTCGTCGTATATCGCGAATCATGCCGCGATCGATCGAAAGAACGGGGGCCGTACTGTGTATCGGAATGCTAGCGGCTGCCTCATAGCGGTTTCAATTAGCCGGAAATTTCGTTAGCTGCTTATTCGATCAGGTAGTCGCTGTAGGGCGGAACGGTCAATCGGTAATTAACCGCTCGAATCGCAAACTTTGACTTTATACATTGTAATATCGCGGGGACGAGCATTATTCACGCGGTCTCTACGCACACCGTCTCTGAAACACGAGACACGAGAGCGATCGGAAGACGCGATATCGGTAACTTCGCTCTGAAATTATATATTAATCATTCGCTGGCGCGAGCGCTACCCCGCGCTTCCTCACGCAATATCGGCGCGTGTGGCAAACATCGCGCAGAAAAATGTAATTAAAAGAGAGAAAAAAAAACCAAAGTTGTCGACTTACCAATTAATCAAAGTACCATTACAAAAATGGGCTCGGAGAGTAAAATACAAATTAATATCTTGTATTTGCGTGTTCAATCAACTTCAGACGACGTTGATCGAACACATTGCGAAAAGGAAGAGAAGATCGCTCTCGTTTTTTCTCGTAACGAACGTGTCCGGAAAAACGCTCGGCGTGATCGATAAGCGAAATCCTTTGAGATTCTCTTCCGCGCTTTCGCCTTGATCGCGATTCCGCGCTTCTTCTTCGTGACGGAAATAGCGGCAACGCTATGACTTTATTAGATTGCATTCTTTATCGATTTGTATAGATGTATGTGTGTACTTTGCCAAGTCTCGCGAGTTTACATGCAAACTTATCTTGAAGCCATACACTTTACGTTTTACAAGAGTTTCACTTCGCTTGTTACGCGCTATCGTTCTTTGCGCTAATAAAAAAAACTCTTCGATTACTTTCATCCGAAATATATATATATATATATATATATATTCGTTCTATCTTATCACGCGTACTAACGAAAAGAATCCATTTGCATATTTTTCTCGAAATTTTTGTTTTCCTTCCATTTCTCGCGATTTTGACTTCCCCACATCGAAAAGTTGACATATATCGAAACGGAGAAACTAGAATATCTACTCCGGCGAAGTCGGTTGGTTTTTTTCGCGCGCAATATCGTCGGACGGAGCGATCATTTCCGAGCAAAGGTTTGAGAAAACGAACAGGTGATATGACGTTCCGCTGCTCTCACGTGGATAAAACGATTATCGTTCTCACGACGGTTCGGCGTATAAGACAGAAGAAAAGCTTGCGACGCCGTCGAGAGAGCTGGCGAGTCGTGGACGAGCTACCCTCTCTTCTTGAGGGACGAAGGGTAGGCGCGGCGAATGCGCAGAGAAAACGAGAAAAAGGCCGACTTCCTTGTAAGACTATAAACGGTTCACCCCTCGCGTGACGAAGACATTTACCGAAGGCGGTATCGTCTCCACGTGGAGAAAGACGATCGAAGCCACTCTCGTGGTTCCTGCTGGTACAAGCGAGTTCTTAACCGCCCCGTCAGATGGCCATTTCGAAGATCGTCAATCTGTGTACAGTCTCGGGGAGTCTCTCGTCTTCCCTTTCTGACGAAACTTTGTCGCCTGTTCCGAACAACGAGGCGTCAGTCTTACCGCCCGAGGCCGTCCTCCGAAAAAAAAAAGATAGTTCGTCGCGCGAGATCGATCGCCGCGATAGTCTCGTGATGATGAGCGAGCAAAGAAACTCCCATTCTATGGAAAACACTCGCGAGTTGATATCTCGGGTAAATTACATTTCTATAAATATTCCGTATTGTGTTACCAAATATTTCGGTGGAATTCGTCTCCGGGGGCTCATGAATTATTTAACCGACAACGATTGCTATCGAGGAGACAAGACCGGGAGCTCGGAATTCGCCGAGGATTCCCCGGGAAAGCCGCGACTTTTGGCACCAATTTCTGTTCCCGTTATACACCCCTGTCTTTCTCTCTTTCACCCTCCTCTCTATCTTTCTCTCTCTCTCTCTCTCTGTCTCTTTCTCTTTACTTGAGCGCTGACAAGTACTCTTTCGTCGAGGACGAGTCTTGTTTTAGTGGCGCGCAAGTTAAGGGGGAAGAAGCAAAACGCCCAAGGGGTGGCGTCCATTGTGCCGTACAATGGCACGTGTGTTTGAAATGCGCGCGAAATGCGCACCTGTGCACACGCACATAGGCGTGCGCGTACACACATACGTAGAAAACTTACACCGACGTCAGAGAATCCGCGCGGCGGCGGCGTCTGAAGCGCGCGAACGGAGATTGTTTCGGTTCTCGGCCTCCGTAGTCGGGGGCCTCATTGTACTGCCCGCGCACCTTCCCCCCTCGTGTACGGCACGGAACGTCTAACCTATAATAATCGTGCCGATATATAGAGAGAGACCAGCGGGAACCTGTAATGCTCGGCCCGTCGTCGTGCACGTATACGCGCGCTCGTGTGTAGGTACGCCGCGGTCTGTGTGCCGTTGCGACACGAACGTGAGGTTACGCGAAGGAACGAGAAGCAAAGCTATCTATGCTGCTACACAAAGTGTCCTAGAATCGTCGAATGTCTCCTTGAATACGTATCGGAAGAAAAATCAAAAATATAAATCCCCGAGTTGAACTTTCAAAAATCAATTGTTTTTCACAAAAGAAATTCTATTTTGGGTAGTAATAAATTTTTGTAGTTCTTGATGACATTTGTGTTAAAATCACATTACTTTAGGCTCTGAGAGAATTCAAGTCAAATTTATTCACGCTGTAAAAGAGCCAAATGCTGTTATTGTGTGTAATATATTTTTTATTCGATGTATTTAACAAGATATTTTTGTTTCTTGTTTTTTCGCACCTTCAGTGAAAAAAAAAAAAAAACGTTTTGTTAAATACTCGACTTTATGTTCTTAATTAGATTTAAGATCATTTTGCGTATAAGAGCGAACTAAACTTTCTCTTCAAGTCAGATAATCGAGACCTAATTATCGCGAGCGTTCGATTGTAAAGAGCTAGCAATATCGGGGAAGAGATATTGTTAGGGTTTCGATTCTCCCTTCTCTCCGTTCGGCTTCTACTTATTATCGTAACGGTGAATCGGCGCTTGTTCGAAGCGCATGCTTCCGCGCGCGCCTACAACTTCACCACGTGCTCTCGCACCCTACCTCAATGTCTTCTGTTTAGATTTCGCTTTGCCGATGTGCGCTCGTTCCCTTCTGGCGGCGAAGGGCATTTGTTTGACGCGCCTCGCTACACCGTCGACGTTGATCGAGCACGCGCGCACCCTTAGCGCGCTCCGAAATCTCCACCGCGCTGTCATCCCGAGGGGATTTCACGCTAATCATATTAATGTTCGTGTGTGAAAACTAATTCTTTCATTTTGTGCGCGTGGCGAAATACGCGCGCGCATTTGCACAGAAATAATTCAAGCAGAGTCTTGAAAACTTAATTTCGTTTCTTCGCTCGCACGAAATTTCACACACACTGTCCTAATAATTACTTCAGCTTCCGACAATTGCGTAAGTCATTTACAATAATTAAGAATTAATTATTCGTAACTCATAAGTTATATTTAATTTTAGAGATACGATGCGGGGTGAGAAGCTCGTTACCTCATGGTTTTTATATTTATTATATATTATTACGTATATTGTTTTTGTTTATTCTACTAAATAAAATATTAGCTGGCGCCAACTTACGCGCGATTGAAGTATTAACCCTCTGATCGGTTTTTACTCTAAGAGTTTGGTGGTATATTGGTCAGAAATAATTTTTCACATAGATTTTTTTAACCAAATCACGGGTAAAAAATTTTTCATCCTCCACTGTCGGAGAATTAATATAATAATAATATAAAAAGATGTTCAGTATTCGAGGAAATGTATCTGTCGGTACTCTCGGACGATATCGTAAGCGTCTTTACCGCCACTGTGAATTTTGCGCAATCCGTTTAGTGTGCGCACAAGAGCGCTTGTTCAAGAGGATCGTGATTCTATTAATTAATAACGGCGAGTAATGAAATGAACGGTCGCCGACACCGGCAATAATATCGAACCGCTCTTCTAGTCGCTTCACTTTGGGATGAGCGCGATTAACTGTGATCTCTGAGCCTCGCAGAGTGATTACCCTGATGGTCGATCTACTTCTCAAGCGAGAATTAATATAAGTTCCTTTCGCACATTTTGTTCGTCGTAGAAGTCGCGATGATGCTTTTTCAGGTCGACGATCGGTCGGAAAGTTCAAACTGAATCTCTCTCCGCTCTGTCCTTTGCAGTCTCTGTGCGAACGTTCTTTGTTCTTTTTCTGGTCTTCTAATTACACGTTTGGTGCTTGCGATCGTTCTCGCACGACCGTGTACAAGAACGATCGCCGACGTACTTCTTCTCTCTCTTCCGAGCCGACCAATCGAGACTTAATTACGTTATGACAGCGCCGGCAGGGTCGTATGAAATAATTACGGCGCTATCTCGTAAACGCGCGGAGCTTTTTCTTTCATCGCGAAAAACTTGCTTGCCATTAGATCGAGCACGAAGGAACTAGTCGCGGCGTCTCGACCTCGCACTTCGCTCAGCCAAATGATCCTCCTTCTTCTCCCTCTTCTCTCTCTCTCTCTCTCGTTCCTCTTCTCCCTCATCGCTCACGGATACGATATCCGCTTTTTGCGCCATAACGAACGATTACTTCTCGCTCGTTCTTTCTTCGTTTTTCCTCTCGTCCACCCCCTCCGGCCGTTTTTAATGACCGTTCACGCGCGTATAATCGACAGATCCGCGACGATGATGCTCGGGAAAAATGTTATTTGCGCAGGATGCGCTTGTGTGCATGCATTGCACACACGTGGCGCAAAAGTTCCCGTCTGCGCTTCCATGCACGAGTTTTGTCGTCGTCGTCGTCGTTGTTGTTGAGCTCGTCGGTCATATCGGCGCGCCGATGTTTACTCAACTGCAGCTGCGTCAGCGAGCCCGGCGTGTGCGTCGTCGTCTGACTTTGAGTTGCATCGCACTGCCGCTTCTCCGCCCGCGGCGACGTTATTTCCATTAGAGGCAGAAGTAGATTTGTGACCTGTGTGCGAGAAAAGGACCTCGAGTCTGTCTCGTGGCGTATTTCTCACTAGACAACCTAATGCCTAAGACGGTAGAGTTGGAAATAGTTTTGAAATGATTCCAGAGTGGAAATTGCGCGAAACTATGCGCGCGTATCAACGCTCATCTCGGCGAAACAAATCTCCGTGTGTGGGGGTGTGGGTGTGGGTGGGTGAGTGAGTATATGAGAGAGAGAGAGAGAAAATAATGTTTAATTGCTCTTTTGTCGAGATAATGTGAAAATATCAAAGAAAGCAAAGAAAAACATTTTTCGCAACTGAGGACACATAACAAACATCGCAGCAAATAACGTAGTGTAGCGTGTTATAAAAAGGTTCGCTTAAAACTGCGCGCTCTTGTTTTCGATGTATTTACCACCGTCGTCGGGGGCGGGAAAAGGACGATTTATATCCGATGCATGTCCGTTTCTCGTGGAAGCGCGCAGGACGCCTTAAGAGGTTCTCGCTTACGTCACCCGATCTTTGGAACTCAGCAAAAGTTGGGAAGGAAGGGGGGAAAGAGCCCTCCGAAGACCTATTACCTTATTTACGATTCGCACGGCCATTATCTCCCGGCAACAAAGTGAACCAGCCGGTTTTTCGATACTATCCGCGCGTGTATACTCCACCGGTGTGAAAGAAAAAGGGGGAACCCCTTTCGGATGAGAGACGAAGCACAAAAGACACGCACAACACACGAGCGCCGCGCAGTTTTGCGGTCGTGGCCACGTTGCCCGGGAACGAAGGAGGAGGAGAAGGAGGACTTTTGTGTCCTCGCTCCTTAATAACACGCGCGTCCTAACGTGGAAGACACGTGGTGACCCTGGCGAAGCTGCGAGCGTTTCACGATGTTATCCGAGTATTCCGACGATATATCGACGTGGTGAAAGAGTTTAACGCGGATATTTCTTAGCTTGTTGCTTTAATAAAATTGTTAAAATTATACTTGATATACATATTCGATTTCGATTCGCGTATTGCAGTATCTAATCGAATTTCTTAAAAAAAAAAAAAAAAACCGTTTGAACAAAGATTGTATTATTTCGATAGCGACACACAAGTTCAAAATACGCAGATAGTACATTTACATTTTTAGAACGTCGTGGCATAAAAGCAGCAATTTCAGCAGCGCAAATAAGTACCATCGAGGAATAATGACCCGCTCGACTGGTGGGAGTCTCTAATTTTGAAGCATGCGATTTAAGTTTCCGTCCAAGTATTTATACATCGACATTTACGTCAGACGCGTGCTACCGCATGAAGATAATTGATCTTCTCTTCGCTATTTTTGAATTTTTGTTTGTGCCATCATCTCGCAGCATTAGTTTTTTATTTATTATGTGGAATTACGTGTGTGTTTCAAAATAAAGAGAATAGACAATTGAAAAATCAACACGAATTAAAGAAAGATATTAGAACAGTAATAAAAAATATATCAATAAAAAAACCAATTTGTATTTTTTTTACAAAGTTAATTACTACCTGTAATAATGAAACGTTTCGTGTTTCTTGTTATTTTGCATTGGTCTATCGTTTGTGATCTATTGTTCATTTTTTTTGTCAAAAAACTATCTGCTAAATGCAATAAAGCTCGGGTCGTCTCTATTGAAAAATGTTTGTAGTCGCAGTCAAATTTTCGCAACGGTGAAAACATCGCGAGATAGAGATATTTGCGCGAGAACGAACGTCGGTGAGAGAGCGTCAAATCGCAGGGGGACATAGTACGTTAATTAATTTCAACCGATGGATCGCCGTGTGCTCGTCGCTGCTACCGAGAGTGCGCGCGGAAAAGAGAGAGGTTTCGATTCGATGAAAACGAATTTGTCGCGCGTTGGCCGCGATCCGACACGATGCGAGCCGAGCGCGCACCGCGGCGCAACAACCTGTTCGATGACTTTTCCGTTTGATGATTGCAACAAGTGAGGCCCACCGCGCGCCGTGTGCTCTTCTCCCGCGCTCTCTCCGAAACCATTTTACCACCGACAGCCATTCCCCGTTTCGCATTCAACAAGTGGCCAAATCATTCAGCGCGGGGCCGCGATCCCTCGAAAAATCGGAATTTTCGAGCGCGCCGTCACTTGGCCAGTCATCGATCGATCACAGTCGGGGAAAAACGAGATAGTTTTTTTTTCTCGTGCCAGTTGCGGCCGATGGTACATCGAGATCATTAACGTCGCACCTATGTGTGTGCGTGTGTGTGTGTGTGTGTGTGTGTATATATATATATATATATATATATATCGAAGTAAAAAAGACGCGTTTTTCTTCCCTACATAATTCCGCTTTGATTGTTGCAGTCAATTTCCACTTTCGAAAATCCACACGCGAGTTCTCGCGCGGTAATGACAGCATTCAGCGCGGAGCCTGCTTTTAAGAGGCGCGCGAGGAGCGCATCCTTTCGAAATTCGATTGACGCCCCTTCACCGCAACGTAATCATTACTGTCATCGAAAAGCGCCGATCCTTTCCTCCGTAATTTTAGTCGGCGCGCCGAGTGCCGTCGGTGGTGTATATATACCTGAGGTTCTCTCGCTCTCTGAAGAGAAGCCGGTGGTGGTCGTGGTGGTGGTGGTGGACTTCGAACCATCGTGGTATCTGGTGGAATGGGTCTCATTAAGGACGCCTTCACACAGCCCTTCATCCTCGGCTCTTCAGGCCCGCGTCTTTGCTCTCTCTGTCCCGCCTCTCGTCCTTTCTCGCCCCCGCTCGAGACGACGTTCCGTCTTTTATACCTGGCTGCCCCTTGCTCGCATTTCTCCTCTCAGTCTCGTGCGCGTTTGCGTGCGCCTTATGTGCCTGAAGGCCATCCGACGGTTCCTTGTCATCTTCGACCTTAAGCACGTCGTGGCTCAAATGTGTTTCCAAAAGGCATTCAAGGCGAAACGAGAAACTCTCTCTCTTTCTCTCTCTCTCTTTCTCTTTCTCTTTCTCTTTCTCTCATGTATGTGATTTTTGACAAATCACCCGCAAACCACAAATGTATCACATAGTAGAAAACTTTGTAACGTCGTGGAACAAAATCTTAGAATCTTGAGATCTTATATTTACAAAGTTTCTTTATTTTCATTTACATTTTTTTATATTTTCTTTATTTTTTTTTTAACTAATTGCATGCGAATTTTTATAACTTTTATTACGTGAAAAGTAGAAAATCATTTCCAATAGAAAATTGCAGGCTGCTTCACATAATAACAAATAAAAATAAAAAAAAAAAAAAAAACACTCAAGTCTCAAGTTTTTATGTGCAAAGATCGTTGCTAAATTTTTTTTCAGGATGAATAGCTCTGGCAACAAGCACTGTCTGCGCGCACATTAAGCGCAGATATGGTTGCTGCTCTATTTATTCGTATTAATAGCGGCGGATCCCGCACGTGGACTGACTGGCCCTGTAGCTAGAAAGATTAAACACAATATGTGTATACGTGTGCACGCCACAAAGTGACGGCAGGCCTGCTTGTCGCGGATGCCGCGGCTTATAGTCGTTGCGCGTTTTGCGCGCACGGGTTTAACGCCCACGTGTGCGCCCGCGCGCTCGCGCGCGTTATCCTCTATATCACGTATCCCTCGGCATTGTCGCGTACACACAGTTAATCGAAAATCCCTTCGTTTTCTCCTCCCCCCCCTCTTCACTCTACCCTCGCTCATTCACTCACGCCACGTTTCTGTTGCAGGGTGGCGGCGGTAGCGGCGGGGCTGCGGGCGGGTTGAAATTCACGGTGGCGGACACTTGCGAGAGGATCAAAGAGGAATTCAATTTCATCCAGCAGCAGTACCACTCGTGAGTATCTCTCCTTTTCCATGCGCTCTCTTCGTGCTTTTCTTTATCCTTCTTATATCTTTTCTCGCCATTCTCTCACGCTTTACCCGTACTTCTGTTTTCTTTTCCCTCTCGCTTTCCTTTCGCTCCGCTGCGTTTCCGCGGGATTATTTAAGACGGCGCTTTTCTCATTCGTATTTTTCTTGTTTTCTCGCGACGACGACAACGACGTTTGCTTTCAGCAATGCCGTGCGCAATTATCGATCGTTTTGCATGTGGTTTTTGTTGATTTTATTCGTGCATTTTTTTCCAAATAAATATTCTTTTAGTGTGATTTTAGTTGTTAAACAAAAAAAAAAGAAATTTTTATGTGATTTATCTGACGCCATCTTTTGCACTCAATCATTTGTTGGCTTTTCGTTTTTTTTTTTCAGACTGAAACTCGAGTGTGAGAAGTTGGCCAGCGAGAAGACTGAGATGCAGAGGCACTACGTTATGGTAAGGCACTTTGTAAGTTCCTTTTTGTATCTTTCCTCCCTTCTCGATCGAGGTTATATCTTTTCTTTCGTGAGTCAAGAAGGATTCAAGCCAAAAGCACTCGGACAACAATAATCTTCCCAACTTCCTTCTTCGCGAAATTGTTGATGGTATTCGTGATCTTCTTGTTTCTTTTTTTTTCTTTTTTTTACATCTCTTGAAGAGCAAATCGCGTTGAATAAATAAGCATCCTAGAGTATATCATAAATTTTATATTTTTAAAGTAGAGAGAGGAAAGAGAGAGAGAGAGAGAGAGAGAGAGAGAGAGAGAGAGAGAGAGAGAGAGAGAGAGAGAGAGAGACGTAAGTACTCGCGACTTGCGCAAACTGCAACTTCTTCGTTTAAAAAATAAAATCGAAATTCGATTATCGTCTTTGGCGTGCATCGAAGTCAAGAAGAAATCTCTCTCTCTTTCTCTCTCTCAATTCGCAATTTCTATATTGACACGCGAGGGAGAACACACAGCATGCGCTAGGCGCGCGATATTTGTCGATAATGCAAGCATGAAAGAACAGGATATTATATAAACGAGAGAGTGAATTGCGCGCGAGGCGTTCTTTAAGAGAAAAACGATCGATATTATTCTCGCTTCATATTGCCGGCTCCTCTTCGATTTAGTTCCATCAGCGCGGAGGCAATTAGTCCAGCCAACCGTACTAATCGTATCGTCATCGGTAAGGAGCTTAACTTGGACTTACCTATATTAAAGTGCAGCACACTAACGTAGGTCCGAAGTATTCGCCCGCGAGTATCCGTTTCTCCTCTCCGCGTTGAGGCGAGCGGATGTTATTATTGTCATTACCACGATAGACTCTCTTTTCCTTACGGAATTAAATAAAATTACGAAACCGATAGAGAAAGAGAGAGAGAGAGAGAGGAGAGAGAGAGAGAGTGTGTGTTGTCTGAAGTAGGACAATTTATTCAGAAATTGCGAGAAAGCGTTTCTCTTTTCTAGATGTTATATATTTTTTACCATATATTTTTACTACTATACAAATAAAAGTAATAAATATTTAACGATGGATCGTTATTCTTGTTTGCGCACTGAGAAATTCGGTTTCGAGCTTCGTTTCAAAGGCGATACACTAGACGCGCGTGCGTTGATACCGGAAATTGAACGTTCCCCGAATGAAATATTGGCTCGCTCGTTTCATCGCGAATGGTATGCTGCGAAAAAAAGTCACGCATCGGATTACAATCGGAGCGGAGTCGCTTTCTTAGAACTCGCGCGCAGAACGCGCGATTGTGAAATGCTTTTTTTCTTCGTTTTTTTTTTTTTAGTCCATGCAACTTGCGTGTTTGTTCAATCACTTTTGCAAAACATGAAATTTGATTTTGGCAAAAGAAACTTTTTTGCGCAAATATCATCGTAGTAGAAATAAACGTTTACTCGAAAAGTTGAATATTTCCGAGTGTTCTGTATATGTGCGCATACACAAACGTTCTCTCCTCGTGCGCCACGGCAAATCAAACTCACGAGAGACACGGTGGCTGGACTGAAAATGGAAGCAAAAATCAAGGAGAGGATCTCCTTTGTCCCGATACAAATTCAGCGTAGCACGAGAGAATGCGCTCTCGCAGGCACCGGGGCGGTTATGCGTTTCTGCAAACTGCTTTCGAGATACGAAAGCGAGCGGCGCGGATTGGAAGGGTCAATAACCTGACGTTATGTTCAATCGCAGAGGCAAATTTCAGCGGAGCTAAAGGCGCATTGCGAATGTTTACTTGGTCTGTTTTCAGGATCGCGTACGAGCGTTTGTAGAAATCGGAAATTGAAACCAATATAATTTGGAAGTGATTACACTCACAGTGCGCTCGTGTTAAAGCAAAAATGATATTCTTACTATTAAATATGGAGAAATTACGCGATTAAATGCGAAAGATATTCGCGCAAAAACATTTTTATTGCACGTTGATGTGAAATATATATACTGTACAAAAAACTGTCTAGGTATAACTTTCAAATTATTTTATTTAACTGAGTATTTATTTTGTCTATCAAATTTTATGGCAAAATATTTAATTTTGGCCTTGTCACGCAATCGCGGTGACGTAGCAAAGTTAGTTTTTTGTTTTTATTTCTCTTCCTTCTTTCGTTAAGTGTTCGGAGCAAATTTCTAATTCGCGAAGATTTCCAAATGTTGTTTGCACTTAATGCATTATGAAAAAATATGCAAATCCAAATTGCGACACGTGTGCAAAAGGTCGTCGGTGCGCGGTGCGAAGATCGCGCTTGTTTTTAGGCAAGCTCCGTTTACACGGTTAGAAAAAGCACGCGGCTTAAGAAGTACTCTGGAGAATCAACCGCGGTTCGACAGATCGATGTTGGGTGCCGTAGCGCCCGAGCGGCAGTCTTGGATTCCGCGGTCCTACACCACTGCCTGCTGTACGGCCGATCGTAATTGTCGCGAACTATACTGTCTCTGTAAACTGCTACACCGATGTGACACCGTGCAAGCAACCAAGCAGCAAGCTGGGCCGAGTGGCAGGGAGTTGAGGGGGGTGCTAGAGGGAGTGGATAAAGGGGGGGTCGGAGGTGACAGAGGGGTTGATGGGGGTTGGGAGTTGAGCCGGTAATCGATATCTCCAAAGTAAACGAAGAGAGAGATAGAGAAGTAGGGGGGAAGGGTGGCAGCAGCAGGAGGTGGACTAGATGGCGCGGGGAGGGGTTGAGAGAGAAGTAGCGGGGAAGAGAGAAGCAAGGCTTCGCATCGAGGGAAAACGGAGCGAGAATGAGACAGAGAGCAAGATAGATAGATGGATAGACGCGAAGAGGTGGGGAAGGGCGGGGGGAGAGGAATTACAGAGACAGAGAGAGAAATTGATGTCGAGGGTTTGTCAACCACCGACAAGTATTATATACGTGCAAGCCGGAGACGCGCGCGAGCGAGAACGATAGTCTGTTGGTGTGCGCGGCTCATGGTTACGTACACACGGCCACCGTGTCTCTGATATTCTAATTCCACCCTCGTGTATTCCGACCGCTTCTCCTCCCCATCTCTTGCCGCCGTCGCCACCACCGCCACGCGCGCGCAACTTCATCCTTCGCGATTTTCATTAGGGTAACGCGCCGCGTAAATCCGCGCGCCGCTTCAATTTTTGCCCTCTTCCATCCCTCTGCTCTCTTCCCCAAACGTTTCTCTCTCTCTCTCCCCTCCCTCCTTCCTTTTCCCTTTCTTTCTTTCTCTTTCTCACATACATACCTCTTTTGTTCGCCCCCGTTCTACGGATCATCGCCTTTCTACATCGTTACGCGATATCTTTCCCTTCTCTTGTCGAGATATCGTCGACTATGTCGCGCATCTAGGGATTTGATTGATACACTTTGTACACTTCTACAGTTGATTTCTCTTTGCGTGTGATTAATGCATTCTTAATTATGTGAACTTAGTGTACTTTGGTCTTATTTTTATAAACGAATTTAGTTCCATCGTATTTAAAAAAAAAAAAAAAACGATAATAGATTTGCAAATTTTAAGAACGCACAAAGTTTGAAACGTATTATATTTTCTATAATATAATTTTTATTATTTGTAATTATTTACTATTTTTAATACTTGATTTACTTTTTGTGTCGTGACTTTCGTAGAAATTTGAGGAATAAAATTTTGTACTAAAAATACAAGAGAGAAAGAGAGAAGGAACGTAGTAACTAAAAGTTGGTTTTCGAAAAACGAGAAAATATTCGATCATTGTAAAAGAATCTTTGCAATTACGTTTTTTCTTCATTCGAATATAAATTAAATCAACGCCCACGAGCATATTTGACATGTTCCAATTAGTGTCGCGTAGAAATCTTTGGCTAGTTGCATTCCAAGAATTTCGACTCACTTTCCGCTCGATTGCTCGCGGGAGCTTCATATTTTTATTGCGAAAGGTTGCGGTGCATCGTCGGTGAATTAATTCTCCGCACAGCGTAGCTTGTGAACACAAGGTGGCCGTCGCCCCATCGACTCCTGGTACTTTGACGGAGAGGAAAGCTATGTAATGTGCTGTTAGTGTTCGTCGAAAAACACAGACGAGGCGGGCGCAAAAACTCCGAATCACCGGACCGTCGGAAAATTAATTTGATTTCCGATACGCGAGTGTAATGATCGAGCGAGCGGCGCGGAGAAAGGGGAAGAGGAAAAATTCGACGGCACGAAAGCCAAAAAAAAAAAAAAAAAAAAAAAAAAAAAAAAAAAAAAATCGAAAACGAGATCGGGGGTCGTCGCGCGCATCTCTCCGAGCTGCCCCGCGAACGAGAAGACTTTCCAATTATCTATGTTTTTTCTCCTCCGCGTTTTTTCGCGCTGCAACAAATTAAACGTAACCCACATCCCTGGGGCACGCTTCTCGATTACTCTTTGTTTTCCTCCTGTTTCCACGGTTCGCCGTTTGCTTTCCACCCCGTGCTCGGGCGCGGGCGCGGGCACGCCTGGCAGATTGCATTTCTATCCTCTGCGCTGCGTTGTCCTTCTCTCGGAAAAAAAATTTTTTTTTTTTCATCAACGCTCGCGAAATTTTGCGTCGTGACGCTTCGACCGTGACGGATGTTCGTTTGACAGTACCGCGAGTGTTTCTTTACGGATAGAAAATAACTTTGCAGAATAATGCAGAAAAACCAACACATATCTACAATTGTAACGCGTACGTAGAGTGAGAAATAATAATCATTGTAAATACTTTATGTTTTAATAATCTCGATATTATTTTGTGAAATAATCACACAAGTACTACGTGAATAATTTATTTTTATAGATAACGTTAAATAAATAAATTTATATTATATTAAATGTATTGGTAATTTTAATTTAAAATTTAAATTCAAAGTTGAGGGAGATAAAATGCAGAAAGATGTTAAATAATTCTCTCTTTCTCTCTTTTCAGTATAATCTACGTGTTTTTCTTCAGAAACGATTCACAGAAAACCAACAAAGAAAGATTTCGCAGTGCGATTCATCGCGCGGATGTACCGGTTCGCACTCGGCGCGATTCACACCGGCTTATTAATTATCCGTTAATTATCTGCGGTCGCGGCGTGTAAATTTCCGCGAGGCGAGAGTCAAGAGAGCGGATGCAAGCGAAAAAGGAAAATGGGGATGGGAAGAGAGGTGAGAGAGCCGAATCGGAGTGCGGTGCAACCAGAAAGGAAAGCGCGAACAGCGGGATAGAGCGGGAAAGGTAAAGGAGAAAGGGACGAAACGAGGGAAAATGTCGAGAGAGCGAGGTCGTCCGATCACCCTATCAAAGGCTCGCTACTAAAAGATCCATATCGAGTAACCGGAGGGGGCGAAATTATCCGTACAACTCCTATTATTGGGTTCGGAGGCACGTGAAAATAGAAAATGAGAGACGGGTATCGATCTCATCGATATCCGCGGAACTTCTGCCGTTCTCGGAGAAAAGAGAGAGAGAGTGAGTTTTTTCTCGTTATTTGATTACCGACTTACGCGTCCCGATATCTTTCCTCCGGCAGTCCTCCAAGTCTAACTTTATAGCGCGCGCGGAAAGACGTTCTTCACGCGAACAAACGCTGACACATTGCCCCCGTACTTTAATTGAATCGATTGGAAAACGTTCGGTTAATAATTATTGTCACTTAATTGCACAATAATTGCACACGTAAGTACAACAAAACAATTGTGAAAATTGTATTACAGGGTGTAATTTATAAAATAAAAAAATTTGTGCAACATTTATGATATTTGCTTGCTTCGATGAAATTTATTGATCGAAACACATGTGCGTCGCGTACATCCTTACGTATTTATTTTTAATCGCGCCATTCAAATGTTGCAATTATAAATATTTATTTTATATCGAGATAATCCAATCTCTTTCCCTTTATTTCTCTGTATGTTTCTAAATAAAATACAGTAAAATAATTCCAAAATTCGATTCGTCTATAAATACGTGCTATATTGTAACATAAATGCATCATAAGTCACATAGCACTTAGTATGGCGGCGGTTACACGCAATTTTTCGAAGGCCTCGGTAAAAGCTTCGAAGAAGCGAATTTTATCAAGTCGTGTTTGTTGTGCGATACGATCGCTAAGTCGTATCACAACATCGCGCGCACAAACGTAGATCTGAAGCGCGTCGAAATCGCTTCTCAAGGAAAAAAGGCTTCACGCGAGCCTTGCGCCAAGTTCGCCGGTCATAGATTGCATTATTAAGTCGCGGTATATTTCCGCGGCCAATGATATCGATCTACGAGCCGAGTATCTCTAGTCTGACATGTGTATCACCTTCTTTCTCTCTTTTTCTCTCTCCCCTCTCTCTCAGTAAATCGCTTCCCCTGAAACTCCGAACGAGAGCGTTCAAAGGCGGACACGCACGGCGCCGAGCGACAGCCACTAACCGATTTACGATCGCGCAAGCGTATCTATCGAAGTGCATCGCACGCTCGGATAGTTTATTGCGAATCGTATGTATGTGCGCGCTAACTGGAACGACTGCTATGGTTCCCCTCGGTCTCACCCTTGTCCGCAGATATCCGCCCACGAGAATGTGGACACTGCGAGAAGATCGCCATCTCCGCCGATCCGAGCCGTCGTTACGAGCGATTCGAGACGTCTCGGGCATCCCACATTTCGCGATGAGCTATTTCAAGTTCGACTAAAAAATATGATTCCCCGAAGTTGTGATATTCAATTTCAACAGAGGAAAGAGAAATGTGTGTCACGACAGATGTGTGTGTGTGTGTGTGTGTGTGTGTGTAATAAAATTGCAAATAAAATTTTATTTAAATTTGAATTCTAGAATGTAACTTCTAAAGCCTACTTGCGAGTAATGCGCTTCTGAGCGAACGGTTGATACTCAACGGTAGCTGACCATTTTACGATCATTCGCGTACGTTTTTATAGATGTGTATTTGGAAACGCAAAAACATATCGACACATTTCTCTCGAAATTCACAACTGTGTGTCCGTTTAATATATATTTTATTTGTATAAATAATATTTTATATTCAAAAAAGATAGATAAAACAGTCAATTTTTTTTCAACTCTCTAAAAATTATTTTTTTTTGTTTTGCAGTATTACGAGATGTCGTACGGCCTTAACGTCGAAATGCACAAGCAGGTAAGTGTATTACGTTGATATTATCTTTTTTTTTTTTTAATATGAATAAAGTGGACCAGAATATTACGTACCTGAAACACAGTACTCCGAGATATCATTAGACTAGAACAGCATTTCGTCGAAATTTCGTCGTTGTTTAAATCGCAGAGTCGCGAGAAAGCGCAATGTTTAAACTTGCCTCGTGCGCGAAGTTAATCAAGATCACATTCAACAAAAGCGTTAAGGATCTCTTCGTTAATTGAGCCCGGCGAGTATGTCGAGGTGGATTGTTGGAATCGGCCGCGGCCGCAAATGAGGGGTGCAGGCGGACGCGTTTAGGCTGGGAAATCGTGTAATTTCGGCTAATCAGGGGAAACAGCGGCGGGGCGGTCCCCTCTGTCAGCAATTTTCTTAAAAGCGAGCCACGGGGTTGGTGGTCCCTCGTCGTCGCGCGGCCATGCTCAAAAGTGGGGCTCCCGACCTCCACAAACAACCCACCCTGCCGCGCCGGTACAACGAGCTGATATTCATTAGCATTAGCGGCCGATCATTTCTCACCCTCGTACCTCGAGGCGGCGGTTAATGGGCCGAGGGGTCGAGACGAGAGAGAGAGAGAAAGAGGGATATTCTACCTTCTCCGGGTAGTTATAGGGCGTAGCACACGGCGCCGAGATCACCGCGGCATTGTTTCCGGCGAATAATCGGGAGAAATCGGGATGTCTCTTAAAAATGCGCAGCTATTTTAATCGGAGATTTCACGATGTAAACCGCGAAAGATTATATTTTAAGATTAACGGGCAAACAAGGACGTTGAACTTGATTTAGTAACGACGGGAAACGGAAACGCGTGACATCTCGAATTCAATTAGAAACAAGGATTATAATGAGATGGAAAAAGAAAGAGAATGACGGCTTGAAAAAAGTAAATAAATCTTTTATTAAATAAAAATATATTTCTATCTTTTTTGCGTAAATATTAAAAAAAAAAAAACAGATCCGGAAGTCTGTATTTTTTAACAATGCATTTATTTTATATGTGTGTGCTTTCGATGGACGAGTTAAAGAAAAGTTTCATGTTATTTACAAACTCTGTTATATCAATGAGGGTTAGAAAGAGGGATCTGGTTTTTTTCGACGTGAAATTACGGGATTACGCTTTATTGCTCGCCGATCTTCTCTTTTATCTACTGTCAATGACTTAATGGACGCCCCGAAAATGTATTTATAACTTTCGTCTCGAGATTCCGCGCGTCAAAGCTCTTTCTCTCCCCTCGGTCGGCAAAAAGAAAAATAAAAAAAAAAAAAAATAAATCAAGCTTCCCTTCAGCCGGTCTCCGCCACTTAGCCGGCTTTCGAATCGCGGTTTTCTCGCTCTCCTTTTCAATTTGAGCCCCCGAATGAAAACAATCTTCCCCTACGAGGTTAGAACCTTCTGTATCTGCGTCTCGTCTCTTTCCCTCGTTTCACCACTCCTTTCGTCTTTCACCCTTTTCATTCGCTCTTCCGCTTCTCTCGCTCAGTTCTCTGCCCCCGTTTCACTCGCTATCCCCTCTTCCCCTCGATCTCCTGTTGTGTTCTTCTTCGCTCTGTAACCATCCCGCTCCCCCAGAACGCTAGCCATCCCTCGCATCTGCGACCCTCGTATCTCCCGCCACAGTTCGAAGTCGACATTTGCCTCTCACCCACCCCACTGCGCGAAGCCCGCAGCCACCACTTTACCACTCTCTACTCGACTAACTCGAATTTGTTGGCAATGTCCCAGTTCTTGTAGGTACGATTACTTCTCTCGCTTCATCCACCTCCCCTCCTCCTTCGGCGGGAGCAGTCTTGAGTTTTCTCCCTCGATCACCTCTCGCTCGCGAACATTGGCTCGCTCGTTCGATTTAATTGCGCTCTACAGACCATACGACTGATTACACGCCGGGATTTTCGACTTACACAAAGGAGCGAGAAATTTCTGAAAACTGCCGCGTCCTTTAACATCGATATCGTGTTCGATATTTTTTCATGCAACGTAACGAAAGAAGTCAGAAAGACTCGTTAAAATTTCACCACTTTTTATCCTCAGATTAATGCGATATCGTACGATAATATCGGCAATGAAACGTTTTTATCAATCTATTCCGCTTCTATTGGATTCCCTCGAGCCCCGTCAGATTTCATCGCGCGATCTTCGCGGGAAATGAGATTTGCAGTCTACGCTGCGATCGAGAAAAATGGACGGCTTGCAAAAAGCAACCGCGCGATTACGCGGGAAAGAAAAGTGCGCGCGGGCGGGGCGGAGAGATAAAAGAGCGCGGGGTGTAAACTGAGCGCATCAGGATTGACGGCGAAAACGACGGGAACGCTAAAAACACATCGCGACACGACTGGTCGCGCGTTATGTTTCTCGCCCCGTTCATCCATCCCCGATCGTACATACGTGCGTGCATACGTTCGGCGGGGCGGCGTATCTTGTCCGATAGCGCTTATCGTTTAATTGAAAGGGTTGTTCTTTGTCGCGACGGCCTGGTCGTTGTCCCGCTCGATTAAGCCGCGATCCGCGGCAATATGTCGCGGATGCCATTACGCGCACGCGATCACGAAACCGGGTCATTACGAATTCTGAAAAGTCACGCAAAAATCGGAAACAATCGGAAAAAGATACCGAAAAAAAACGAACGAAAATTCGGCCGCTTAATATTCGTTGATATTTTTTTATGTTTTTAGTCAATATTACATCTTGATGCTAAAGAAATATGACGATGATACATGTATTATGTTAACATATTGCGGATGACGAGATATCTCTAAGATTTCTGATTTGCAGCGTGTCAAAAGATTTTTGATTTTGATTAATTTATGTACCAGTGTTAGTTTAATACTTTATAATTATTGAAATTTATAAACAATCGTTGCCTCATGCAAAACACTCTCTTGCATAAAGAATCGATTGTCGATAACTGTTGTTTATTCTGGAAGAAAACCAGCTATGTTTATTGTATTGAAATAATGAACGATTTTGACAAGTTATGCCGTCTCTAACTCAGAAATCCTCCGGGCGGTAATTTCGAGTTGTCGGGCGTCGTTCTTCCGAAAAAGTGCGCTCCTCTTTGGAAGAATATTGCCGCGGTGCGTTGTTGCTAGCGTTGTTCGTCGATACGAGAGTAACTACCATTTCCCATCGCGGGTACGCCCGGCGCCCGATAAAAAATGTGCAGGCTGACCAATTGCATATAACTCACCCTGCCTTTCCAGTTCTTCCTGCCTTCATGCATATATACGTCTATCTATCCGAGCGCTCTGTCTTCTGCCCTCTCTCTGATTCTCTCTTTCTCTTTCTCCCTCTCTCTCTCTCTCTCTCCTTTTCTCTTTCATCTTTTTTTCTCGCTCCGTCTCTCTTTTTTTTTCGGTACGCGACCCCTCTCGCTTCGTCTCCCACGTGCTCTCTTTCGGCGGTCGGGGGTCGCTTTTCCAGCGCTCTCTCGTCCGTACACACGTGTCAGCGTGCGTGCGAGCGAGCGAACGAGCAACTGAAAGAGGGAAAAAGAGATCGCACGTGTACACACTCGCGCCTGCACTCGCTTGCGCTTGCTCGCACGGACACCTACGCCACACGCGCGCGCGCGCATACACCCTTCCTAGGGGTCGTGTATTCGGATTCTTTTATTTTGCCCTGTGGAGGTAGCAGAGGGTTGAGTCGAGCGAGAGCGGCGAGAGGCTGGGGGCGATGACATCGATTTTTTACCCGTTGCTAATCTCAATGTTACCTCCACCTCCTCGTCCTCTTCTGCCTCCACATCCACCACTTCCTCCTCCTTCTCCACCTCCCGTTCGGTCATCTCCATCCCCCTCTTCGTCCTCCTCGTCAACTCACTTCGTTCTGTCTCCCGCCACCCCGTTCCCCCTCGTCCGTACATCCCCGCACTCCGGCCATCCGTTTTGCGGGAAAACGTGCATGTGCATCGGGCACATTCGAGAAGGAATAACCATTTTTTCGTGCCGGACAACACTCGCTCCGCGTCGCCCGCGTCCTGCAAATTCTCCTCGTCTCCCGACCGCCGCCTCCAACCATCCGCCCGCGAACACCATCCTCCTCCCGCAACCTCTATCTCTCTCTTTCTTTCTCCATTTTTTAGTCGAACCTTTTTTCGTCGCCCGCCCTTCTTCTGCGCTCATCCCCGCGGTCCTCTCCCGTTCACCCTCTTCGCCACCTACTGTCGAACAGGGCGAAATCGAACTGACGTGGACGCGGCAGTTTTCCATCTTTCTGTTTCCCGTGGGAGCGATGACATTTTTTTCGGTCTCTCAACTTTTAGATCTACGCGCCCGATTCGCCTGACGTGAAAATATTGCCAAGGCGATATCGGCGCGTCGTCGTTTCTGCGAACTCGCTTCTTAATTATTATGTGCGATATACCTAGCCAATTCACTCTCACAAGTCGTCATCGCGGAGAGTCAGAAAACAATTCAGTTAATTACGTACAATTAATTATATATTAATTTTTTACTTGTACACTAGGTATACAAATATTTAAAACGAAAAACTTATATAAAAATATAAAAATACTATTTTTTGAATTTTCCAACATTTTTTTATTAAACAAAAAAAATTAATTTAAAATCTATAAAAAGAATAAGTGTGTGACGACGGCATACAAATGTGTCTATCATGCTGTGAACATCTGAAAGTCACGTGGCGGTCGTGAGCTTAATCGCGAATCGATTCGATCGACACACATTAATGAGTAGCCACCCTGTTACACAAGGGTGGGTTGAGCCGCGCACGTATGTTCGCCGAGCAGTCGCCGCGCGATACGTGATTACGACGTAACCTCGAACACTGTGACACGCGTCCTGCACACGCGTTTATACACACGCACACACATACACCGATTTGAATTCAACCCCTCGATTGTGTATTGCACAGCCCCGGCCTCGATTTCTCAATTAATCCACGCGAATTATTTAAAGCATATAACCGCGCGCGATGTTAAACCTACTACACGCATGATATTAAGTCCCGAATAAATTTCCGGTGTTACTTGCGCAATTTACAAATGGGATCGGTCACTCCGGTGAGCGACGCGAGAGAGTTGTTCCGTAATTTTCGGAAATGGAAATAGAATCTGTAATAAAAGCACGAATTTATACAGCGTACGTAAAAACGAATTCGTGTCACATCTATTATCTAAATAATAGGGATACATGTGTCTGTCACAAAAACAAAATTGTGCTTCGAAAATATATAGCGTGCTGTTTAATTTTGTAACATAAAAAATGTCAAATATCAAGTAATAAGTGTCTAAAACAGGTTGAGAGAAAGATAAAAATATACCGCGCGTGTGATTGGCACATTTGTATGTCAGATATAGAGAAAATATTTAAATCGTGCTGAGTTTTATATTATGCTAAAACTCTAATATTGTAACATTCTCAAACGAGAAACATGACTTATCATCACAAATCGATGCACTTGCATTTGTTTATATATGATACTATTTTATATTTAATTATGCATATATACTCCTCACTCACACACATGTTTGAGAGCGAATATAATTACTGAAAACTATAGTTCATCTAACGTGTGAATGACAGATTTTCAATAGTGGCAGTAAATGTCGGAAACACAACCGTAATCTTTTATTAAAGCTAGCTAGAATTTAATCAGCTGTTGTTCGTATTAGACATAATTTGCGAAGACTCGTGTGTGAGATTCACGTTTATCTAACGATCGTTCGTTATGTGTTTGCAGACAGAAATCGCTAAGAGGCTAAACGCAATAATCGCGCAAGTGCTTCCGTTCCTGGCGCAAGAGGTAAGTCTTTGACTCTCTGTTTGGCACGTGTGCCGTGCGATCTCACAATCGAGTGTGACGACGACGCGATAATGATAGCGTGGCATTGCAGCATCAGCAGCAGGTGGCCAACGCTGTGGAGAGGGCGAAGCAAGTCACCATGTCCGAACTGAATGCCATTATCGGGGTAAGTAGCCCGCGTTCTCTTGAAATTAACTTCCCACGTCATCGACTTTAACGAAGAAAATCGTAGGAGCGCGCCTCGAAAGAAAATTCCTTGCATAATTCGCGAACCGACTTAATCTTATGATTAGATAATTGCTATTTGAGTGATGCACCTCTCTGATTTTTGCAGCAGCAACAGCAGCAAGGTCTCCAACAGCTTTTGGTAAGTGTGCAATATAAATCTCTATTTTCATAAAATCTCGTTATTTTACCAAATGACAATTTGGAACTGTACCTTGCGTGCATTGTTTTGCAATTCTAGTTTCATAATGGATAACATTCGCGAAATAAATATGTATAATTTACAATATGTTAATATACTTATTCTCAAAATAAATATCTACATTTCTTTTATTCACAAAATGGATTTTTTTTTACTTAAAAAAATGTTAAATATTGCTTCGTAAAAATTTGATGAAAAAATATAAAGTGAAAGAAAAGAGGGATCCCCTGTGTGCATATTATGAGCCCATTTTTTATTTTGATGTTGCAGCAACAGATCCATGCGCAGCAGCTGCCCCATGGCGCGGTGGTCGGTGGTCTTCCGCCGGGCGGTCTGCTGGGCTTCGCAGGTGCGGCCGCGGCGGCCGCAGCCGCGGGTGTGCCACCGCACTTGGCGCCGCCGCCGCATCCCGCGGCCGCAGCTGCGGTCCAGGCACAGGCGCAAGCGCTGCTAAAACCCGCCGATCTGCAGCAGCATCGCGCGGCCGCGGAGACGCCTGAAGATCGTAAGCCGATCGCGCTGCCGGACGAGAGGCTCGGCCATCGTTCGGTCTCGCCACCTGAGAAATTTCGCAGCCGCACGCCCGACCTCGAGAGTGACCCCAAGAGACGGAAGGAGGAGAAGCTAGGACACGTGAGTACCATAACTCTGAAAACTGTCCTTTCCGCTGTCGTCTCGCGCGACGCGCGCAGATCGATCGGCGGATTCGATCCGGAAATTGGTTTCGATCAGATTTGAGAGATGTATTTCTAAGAGCAACACATATCTAATTAAGTGCAAGTTTCTCGGAAATGCTATTCGGAGACGATGAATTTCTCAATCGTTAATATTGCGGTTCTATTCTTATCACAATTTAGCTCCTTTATCGTTGCAAGACATCCATCGAGTGTCAGCGTGGCGCAGCGGATTAGAAGATTGCCGCGAAGTTAGGAGATTGCGCGTTTACGCTTTACTCTTTTTATTTAAAACTTTTTTCTCTTTTCTTTTTTTCTATATAGTTCCATATTGTGTCTGAAAATATTTATTTATGTTACAAAATTTATTACAATAAATGCGACCATTTATGTAATAAAATTTATATCTGATTACAATAATATCTTATGTTCATTCGTATTGCCGTTGAAATTATAGTGTGATAGCTGCGGTTCTTTCTTTTAGAACTCGACGTTTTATTTCTTTCTGTCGATCGCGTCTCTTCAAACCAATCCTCTTTGTCTATATACCGGGTCTTTTCTGGAGGGGCGGACCCTTCGTATTAGAACGTTTTGATGCGAGGGGATACTAGTCGATCGAAAACTTTCGTCGAGGACGCTTGTCTGTTACTTTCGATTGTGCGTAGATTCTGTGCCAACGATTTTCAAAATGGAGAATTTATTGGGTCTATCTACGACAAAAGAAAAATTAGAGGAACAAAACAGGTGTGAGCAGTCGAAAAACGAAGATGGTAAGGTCGAATTAACAGATGACCTTGACCGCAGTAATTATTTGCTGCAGGATATTGCCATAAATACACGTTCTAGTACAGTAAGTAAGTTCTGTGTCTGTAGTTATTGAAGAGATAATTTGTGAAGTAATCATGAGCATTTTGGGAGATCGAAAAATTATTATAAAAGATGAGATTGTTGCGAGATGTGTGTTTCCTGTATTATTAAAAAAAAAAAACAAATATATCTGCGAAAAAGTAAGATTTATAAAAAATGCTTGGCGCGTCGATCCTGCTTCTTCAATTGCTATTAAAGTTTGTAACAATAAAAGAACTGTATGAAAAAAAAGAGAGAAAAAAACTTATAAAGAAAGTAGGACGTGAACGTGCGACCTCCTAGCTTCTGGCGCCATGATGACGAAAGGAATATATGAATGGAGGAGAGTATAAATAGCGGCAACAGAAGAGGAGGCGTACAGATTTCGGCTACTTCCGTAAGCACTCGGACATGTTCGATACTACGTGGAGGTTACAAATGTATTTATAATACTACAATGGATGTGTGGTCCTTGACTGATGCCGAATTGTTTTTTATCTCTCAAGATAATATCTCAATAACTTTATTCAAAAGATATTTCCCAGAATCGATTTCTTCACCTCTCGGTAAAGCTCGTATCTGGCGGATAAAGTTATCCTCCACCCTAGTAGAAGTAGCGGATATTCGGCAGATATTGATTTTAGTGCCTCTTTGTGATATTGTAAGAAACTAAAAGCTCCAAACCAATGTTCCGAACTTTGTCAACAATAACTTAAACAAATGAGAAAAGTAACCGATATTTACCGAAGTCTCTGATCTCATCTATTATCATCACTTTCTTTGTCTTCATACGCAGCTGATGCTGCACGTCCGTATATTCCTACGTCCATGTCTAGCACGATGTGTAGTTGACATGGCGTCTCACTGCAACGATATTAAAGCAGCATCGCTGCTAAAATTCAAACCGCGTTATTTCTTGTCGACGTTTGAGAAGTGCATCGTCTCCGAATAGCATTTGTTATTTCTATAACAATATTACATTTTTCTGCAAAAGCTCGGCAATATCGCAAAAGGTGTAAGTTCGTCTTGTTAGAGTCAGATATCGGTCTTTTATTCAGAGATATATAAAGATATATAAATTGTGAAGGAAACTCTTTGTTATACATCTTTACAAAGATCGAACGTTTTTCCCTCGTTGAAATGAGAAATCGGAGAGGAGATGAGGAAAGGCGATTTAACGCATCGATAACAGATGCGTGCTGTTGCATTGAATATTGCTCGTTGGTCAGTGCACACTTAACTCCGGGCGAGTGCCGGACGCGGCGGGGAAGAGTAAGCGCGTTACGACGGACGGCGCGCGTCGGCCGAGAATTAAAATGCTAATTGCAGCGACGTTGAAAGCCGATAAAACGGCCGCGCGACCGAGAGAGCGGGGATGGAATAAAGAGGAGACGCGCGTTATATATCGGCGCGGAAAGTAAACGCAAGAGCAATAAAAGGGCCGAGTTAGAACCGAGTTTGAGCCGCGCGGAAAAGGATAGCTGCATTGATGCTAACTTCTACGTAACAGGTCGAATCTACCTTTAGAAAAAAATCAGTAAAAAAAAAAGCCAGGAGAAAAGGGGGATGGAAAGGGATGGAAAGCATTCTAGATAGTCTCGCGTGCCATCCATCTCGACTTCTCTTCGGCGAGCGTTTCGACGTGCGCGCGAACCAAATGCAATCATGCGTCGCGGAAGTTTCCGTGAAAATTGGATTACCCTCGTTCGCCGCAAAGGCGGAAAAAAAGCACCTGACCTGGCCCCGACCTGGTCTCTTACGGTGATCAAGAATCGTAGACCTGCGGAGACTCTTACAAAGTTGGACGCGAAGTCGTCTGTTTTGCTTATACCGTTCATCTGAAGAGTGAAGTTACACGAAAGTGTTTCTTTGTTTAGAATCGCGGCGACAAAGTGTGCGAGAACCTTCTTACGAGAAACGTGAACACGAACGGATGGGAAACAAAAAAAAAAAAAGAGAAAAAGAGAGAAAGAAGAGAAGGAGGAAAGCGTATAATTAAAAACCGTGAAAACAGGCGAACAGTTAGCCGGGTCGCTGTGCGCGCAGCGACTAAATTGGATTATTTTTCTCAGCTGCTCCCTTACCTTCCGTGCGTCTCTCTCGCTTCACCTTCTCTTTATCTCCCTTTATCTTAACCCTCCGTCTTTTTTCCAGGGGCTTCTTCTTTCAACACTTCTTCCGCGCTGATTAAAGCCGTTTTCCCACATCGGCCGGTTACTCCGATACTTTCCCTTTTTCTTTTCTCGCGCGGGTTTGCACCCGCAGATTTGCATCAATTACATATTTAATAGATATCACGAAATCACGCCGAGAAATATGAGGGCTATTTATTATTACAATGAGTCACACGCATTTCTCTCACGGACGGGGGTTATACATCTCTTTCGTGGTTGATGACAGGAAAAAGTGGCGGAAGAAAAAGTTGAACAGTTTAATGATATCTAACTTCGTGCGTTACTTTTTCTCTGGATTTTTCTTTAGAATTACGTAATTTTTTAAATATAATTTTTGTGTGAAATATTTGTGAACTGAGGAAAATTTTCACACAAAATAAAATATAGTAGGAGAATTAAAATACTCATGAAAATGTATTTATATTAGTAATATATGTCTAAACTACATTAAAAAATGAGAAAAAAAAAATAACAAATTGTAACTACTGTATAAATTGCTTTATATTTGGTGAACTAGTATTGAAAAAATTATTATCTTACAATAGCGCGCACAAAGAATATGACACCACTACAAAATATTTTAAACATTTATTTATTTACTCGACTATATACGAGAGAAACGTATTTTCCGGTGGTCATTCGCCGTGTTCTGATGACTTCGGACTTCAGCAAAATTACTTCTGACTCGAAGAAGCGTGTAGTTGTCGCGGCCAATTGTCGCCGGTGGGAAGCTGGTGGAAAGCAAGGAGCCGTCTTCCCACCAGTTTTCCCCGTTTCGTCCCTTTTTCAACCGCACTCCCGCATTATCCTTCCTTCTTTCTCGACGCACTAACAACGCGTCGTTTACACGGACAATCCCTTCGGCCCCAAGAGTGCCGGAAGTTTGTTTGAAGTTGAAGCGCCTGCCAGACTCCGGTCATCAACTGCATTTCCTCGCAGCCACGCGGAAGCCACGGCAGATGAAAGGCGATTTTACAATGTCATTTACTTTTTCTTCGTCGCTTCGTTGTAATGAATCCAGGAAATTTTATTCATGCTTCTCACATTTGTAATTACAATAAGAAGAAACGTACTTATCCACGAAGTTTTATTGAAACTTAGAAACTAGTTTGGTGTAGAATATTTTTAGTAAAAACGCTAATTTTTTGTTTTGTTTTTGTTTTTGTTTTTTACTTCTCTTGTAACATCTTTTCTAGTGATTAATTTTATCTTCTGCTTGTTTTCTCAATAATTTTTTTTTCCTTTGAAATCCTCAGAACCGCGGGGCTTAAAACGCGTGTCTCGTGTACTTATTGAGAAATCCGCCGCTGTCGCCGACGCGTGTCCCGGGTGCCGAGTAGTGGCCTGACCGAGAACGCGACGTCGCGTCCGGTCGTGTGTAATTCACGAGAGCGACGAAGACGAGGGGAGAGAAAGAGAGGGAGATTGTCGCATCCGGAAATGAGTTCTCGCTCGTGTCCACGCTCGGGTTCTTAGGACCAACGTCAAGCCCTCGTATATATCTGCACACTCGCGCACCAAGAGAGGATTAGTCGTAGCTGAGTACACCACCACTAGCGGCACTGTCTCCCCTAACTCCTGTCGCTTCATCCCCGAGAAAGCATTAATCAAAGGAGCAACCGTACGCTCTGTTTCCGTCGCGACGAAAGCTGCCGCCGCCTCCCTACATGATATCGCGAGAAAACGGGGTTCATTTCGTCTAACACCACGAACGAAACGTCGTAGGGGAAAACACCCTACTGTAAACCAAAAACTCTTAATGTCTCTGATTACCGAGGAAATATTCCAGCAGCTCGACTTAAATAGGTGATTGATTGTATTAAAATGAAGACAAAAACTTTTCGGTCCTCCCAGGAGAGGGCGATGCCTCTCATGTTGATTCACCTTTTTAATTTAGTTGAAAACTTCAATTTGGAAAAGTCTTGTTTATTTATTTATTATTTATATAATAATGACGTTAATAAGAGACGGTACACATTAACACATTATTCTCGCAAATATAACAACACTGAATAATTCAACTTCCTTGGCAACTACTTCAACTTGAGGGGGGAGGGGTGATCCAGTTTTTCGCATGTAACTACTTTTATCACGCAAACGCGAAGGAGGGACGTTTGATTGTGTCTGAGTGTCTGATTGTGCTCCCATTCCTCCCCTAATCGTCACTCCAGCGTTTTCGCTATGCCGCTATTACAGAGGGAGAACAGGCGAGAAAGATTCCTGATAAAATCCCGGGATCTACCTCGCACGCCTGCGGCGGTCTCTCGGTGATGCGACGGAACGTAACGCTCGTAGTGAAATAATGTTTCAAAAGCGTGATGGCTAAGTGCATTTTTCATACCAGCCGGAATGAAATTGAAGATGGAAAATTTCAAACGTGTTAAACGGCAAAATTACAAAATTTTCGTACGTCATAAAAGAGTGACGTATTGTGCGAGTTTAATGTTAAAATGTTAAGTTAATTAATCGTTCTCACAATCGAAATTGGTTTTTATTATGTAGCGATCGCAAAGAATTTTCGCAAGTATTTACTAATTGTTCTTTTCAGAATTGGTACCGTGAATTTGAATCTTCCTTCAGTTTGTTTGTTGTTGCGATATTTTACGCGAAAGCGAGATTTCCGAGTTTAAAATTGAAAATGTTTATTTTTTATTCGGAGGAAGTTGGCTTTTATTTACCGTAACATTAAATGTACAAGTTTCCGGGTTTAACGGGATTAATCGGAATTCGCGCGGCATTAGACGCGCTAATGAATGGGAGTCGCTAGATGCGGGGCGGAATCGATGCTAGGTGTTTACGAAGACGGCGGTTTAACTTTGTCTCCTCGCCCTGGTTCCCCGTAGAAACGTGCTGACATCGGGATGCGCGTAGATGTGCGGCGGATTCATCTGGTGGGAATCCGGGCGGCGGGAAAGGGTGGACGGATACGGATAGCGAGAAAGCGAAAAAGATAGCGAGAGAGCGCAAGAGGTGGAGTTGGAGGAGCAGGAGGAGAGCTCGGGGACGGGTTGGGATGGGTGGGTGGTTGAATTTTTCATCTGACCACGTCGAACCAATTAAAGCGGACCACGGTACCCAACCTCCACCTCCAACCTCTTCCACTTTTTTCGTTCTCTCTTTATTTCCGCCCCGCGTGCTGGCCTTTATCCACCCTCTCTCTGCACCTCCCCCACGCGTACGCGAGAGACCGTTCTCTTTCTCGGATTTATCCTCTTCCCTCTCGCTCCTGCTCCCGCGCGCATCCCCTTTTGCCTCTCCCCCTCCTCCCCCGTACCAAGCGCTCGTTCGTCCTCCTCCTTCCACTTCGTCTTTCTCCTCTTGCCTCGTCCACTCACTCACTCTCTGGCAACTCGTTGGATTTTTTCGCGTCACGAGGCGGTGTAATTTATTTGGCCGAGGTAGAGAGGCACCCGCGGAGGTGGTCGACGAAGCGAGCGTAGAGAGGGGAGGAGGGAGGTTGGCTTGGTACCGAGGGGGACCACGAAGGGGGTTATCGCGGGAGAACGGGTGGAGGTGGCACGGAGGCGGAGGTGACGGCAGCTAGAATGAGAGCACGAGGGATAGCGGCGGGCCAGCAAGTGCGGGGTGGTTTCAGTTTATTTTGTGGGTCCTACCTACCCGCTCGTCACTGTCCAACCCCGTTGGTCAGTCGTCGGTACGTTGTTCCCGCGTACTCTTTCTCTTTCTATCTCGCACTTCTTCTGTTGCGTCGCTTTGTTTCCTCTTTCGTTTTTGTATTCGCACCCCTAACTCTCTCATCCTCCCCTTTTTTCCCTCTTCCCCGCTCGTCCGGCCACGCTCTTATACGTAGCACCATCCTTTTTTCCCCTCTCTGTTTCTCTCTTCTTTTTTTTCCTCTTTTCATCTGTCTCTTTCTGTTCTGACCGTACATGTATATAATATAACCCACTCGCTCGCTCTTTGCGAGCACAGCAACGCCGATATAATATTAAAAAAAAAAAATCGGGACTTCCTGATGGATCCGCTCCTGTATTTTTCGATTACTTCGCGAGCACGGGGTTTTTTTCCCGGTGCAACCCGACCTCCCCGCGCACCGACGCTCCGCCCTTCACCTGTTCCACCTGTCAACTCACCGAGAGGGCTGCGCCTTCTGTTGAAAATTGAAAAGATCGTCGTTGCGATTTGCCGTTGTTCTACGCACGCTTACGATCGTCTTTATCGAACGATAAAAACTACTATCTCTTTGATATTTCACGCGATAATTCGCAAAAGAAATCCCACTGTCCTTTTTTTTTTTTTAATTTACTTGTAAAATTTCTTGCAACACTCTGTTAAAAGTTTCTTCTTTAAACCCGTGGAAATCTTGGACTCAAAACGATAGATTTCAATTCTCAGGTGAAAATATTTTCACGGAAATTTTCTTTCTTTTTTTGAAAAAGTATAACAGGGGTGCGCGCAATACAACATTACGACGATGTAATTAATGCTTACTGACATTTTAACATGTAATGAAAGAAAAGGCTCGTTACCGTCGCTTCGAGCGATCGAGTCGATCCCGCATCTGGCGTACGTAAGATCGCAGTATTTCTCACTGATTGCGGGCGTCGTTCTAAATTGCGTCTATCGATCCGCGTCCGCGTATTAACAGCGTCGATTAGATAACAATAATACGTGCGCCGAGAGTATTACTAGCGATACCAGCTGCGCACTTCTTGGTCGATTATCGTCCCGCGCCGCTCGAACACGCCGCCGGACTTCTAACTAGTTGCGCGTCGCGGTACTAATGAGAATCCCGCCGTCCACGAGAATCCCTCATCCATCATTCTTCCGGGCTATTTCCGATTCGCGCCGCGTACGCTCACGGGCCGTACCTTGCTCCCGATATAATCCGCGCTCGGCGGTTGTAAGTGTTGTCCGACATTTCGTCAGTTTATCGGCTGCTTAAAATTCTTCGGTTTTTTCCGGCCTGTGTCTTTTTTTTTTTTTTTAAGATGCAATTATTATGTTCATTTAGATTTTTTCGAATCATTTTTTACTTTCTCGAAAATTCATTTAGCTTTTAGCGTGTTGCATGTTGCATTTTGATATTGTTACGTTACCCGAACTCTCCCCGCCGGAGAAACTTTACGGTCTTGTCATTGTTCATGAATGCGGGTATCCATAAAGTTAGAAAGCCATCCATGTCCGTTCGCGATCCACAGGCTGTTTCTTGCCGGCCAATCCCCTCGGCCACCATTCAGCGTGCGCTAAGTGGTAAATAACTCGGTTATCGATTACAAAGGACGGGTCTCTCTCTCTTTCTCTTCCTCACGGGGCTTTCCAAGGGTCCATCAATTTAGGGTGGTCGGCGTAACAAATTTTATATCCGTCTTTGCGCCCTATTACTTTTTCAGGCGCGAGCGCTCACGGAACAGTCAATATCTCCGACGGCCGGGTTCTTGTTACAAAACGCTCTGTCGACCTCTCACAATCGCTCGTGAGAGACGTCGGTGGACCTGTCTTCCTCATCCCTAGGACGAGATGCCACAACCGTCCTTCTCGCTCATCCCTGACTGTGTGACTGTCTTTCCCTTTATTCTCTCGGTCTCACCACCTTCTCTTCCATCTCTTTTTCCTCCTTCTAGCCCGCCACCTCTTCTTGCTGCATCCCTCGGTGCCGCTTCCACTAGCTCTCTTCACCAGAAATATAAAGATCTCTACGATCCCGGTTGTAGCGGCCAGCCCAGTGGCGTAACTATGATTTTCGAACCTTTTATTTTCTTATATTTTACGTCGCGGCGTAATTCGACAATATCGCGCACGTATCTTTCGGTTTTTTTCGCATGTTTCGGTTTTTACCTAACGCCAACTTATTGTAGATCCGCTAAATTAAAAAAAAAAAAAAAAAGAATTAGGTATAACTATTATATTAGTTTTTGATAATGTATTAGGAATATGGTTTTTGTAAAAACAGTTTTTTCTTAAATCACTTTTAAGTCTATTTTGCAAATTATAATTCAAAAATTTTCGTAGATATATACTCGAATTTCGGGGTTTTTTTTAACCCGTATAATTAAAGAAGAAAAAAGTTTATGAAAAGCGCAATGCGAAGCCGAACCGACGGACTGAAATAATGAATTAATTAAGTAATCAATCAATCAATATCGGTTGCGGTGCAGTGCAACGCTTTAAAACTAGCAATCGGATTCACGACTCGGTCGTGCTTCGTTTCGACGATGCGCTTCTCTCTCTCCTGGTGTAGCAAGCGAAGAGAAATGCGCTGAGAAATAAAAAAAGGCGCAGCCGTCGCTTTTCGTGCAGCTCCCGGCGACGAAAAGAAAAGCGGTCGACGCGGATGCTCCCGCAGCGTTTTTATGAACTGTGCTCCACGAAATAACGCGCACGCTAAAGTGTAAAATAAGATTAACGATGGCAAATACATATGTTTATCTCTCCGATGAATTGTATATATATTTTTTTGAGCGTAACGTGTGTATAAAAATTCTCTGCCGTCTCTATTATATATAAACGTAAAATAAAAATCACGGAAATTGCAACACACGTCTCGAGAAATAAAAGAAAGCAAGACAGCAGCAGTTACCACATCAAGAATTATCTTTCTTTTTTGTTTTTGCGCTTAATTATTATATTATATATTTTTTTATGACAAGAAATTCTCTCTGGTTACAACATTACAAATTTCTCGAATAAAACACGGGCGCAAAATAAAGTAGAAGAATCTTAACAATCTGTTGCACGAGTTCCGCGATGTATGACACATATGTGACGCTTGACGAAAAGGGCGAGTGCAAATTGCGATAATTATTCGAAAATTATTAACACGCGTTTGTTCGCACTCAGCCCGCGTATCAATGCAAACTGTGACCGTAACACCGGAAAAACAATCGTGGCAGAAGTCAAAGAAACGCCTGCGAATTGACGTGCGCTCGCAATCGCGCACTTTTGTGCACGCGTTGGTGCGCTTTGGCGCCTTCCCGTATTCGTCACACGCGCACGCACGCACGCACACATACAAACACACATCCGTACACACGCGCACACGTCAAAACGAGGCCCACTCGACGTTGACGACGAAACGCATACGTACACGTGCACGAGGAGCACTTGGGATACCTAAAGCGGAAATTCGAGGTGTGTACGTGGTTGCGAGTGTATCTGCCGCGGCGCCTTGGGGCAGAGGAAGGGGGCGGAGGGGGACGGAGAAACGGAAAGGGGGGACAGGAATACGGGCAGAGGGGTGCTATAGGAGGCCGAGGCGGTTGCTCGGGGAGTTGGGGTGGCGTGCAGGGTGGTATGATGACAAAACATTCGCTCTGAGCTTCCGCGGGGCATCGGGACGCGGGGGTGGCTCGATGTACAGCCGAAGGGGGTCGGTGGCGGCGGGGAAAAGGGGGAGCTAGGTTAGGTTCGCGGCTGCTCTCGGGGGCATGGCGCGGAGGGTGGCCGCGGGAGTGTGGGGAAACGTGAGCGCCGGGCGGAAAGAGACCCCCATCTACCAGCTTCACCCTCACCCTCGTCCTCCTGCCTCTTCGTCCTCCTCTACCTCTTCTGTAAGCGAGGTGAGGTTGTACGGTCGGCTCGCGTCGTTCGTGTGAAACGCGCGTGTACGTGTGTATCTCGCGCACGGACGCGTATGGTCGCGCGCGGTTGTGTACACGAGTGTTACTACTCCGTGTACTACCCTCGGCGAGTGTGTGGAGAACGGGCGAAGAGACGGAGATAGAGCGGCGAGAGAGGGAAAGGGATAGAGGGCGAGAAAAAGAGAGACGGGAAACAGATAGATGGTTAGATAGAGCGAGAAAGGGAGAAAGAAAGAGAGAGCGCGGCGACGAGGCGAGGAGGTTTATATCCATCATTTTGTATTTCTCGCAGACATAAAAATCTATACCATCGCCAACCCCTCCTCCTCCCCCCGTACGCCCACCGCCGGCAACAGCAGCGGCAGCCGTACACCGCGCCACACCACACCACGCCACGCTGTTTCGCTTCGCGCCAGAGCTTCGCGTCCCTTCGCCGCGACCGACCAACGCTTTCACCACCCATCCGAGGCACCTTCACTCCCGCTCCTCTCGCGACCTGCTCTCCCCCGCCCTCACACCGTATCTCGTCTCTCTTCCCATCGCTCGCGCCCTACGTCAGAGCCGAAGCCTGGTTGTGCATCGAGAGAAAGATATGTATATATATATGTACACACACACACACACACATATATATATATATATATATATATATATATATATATATATATATATATATATATCTCT
>QVNV01019624.1:0-36411 GCA_014825455.1 Pseudomyrmex pallidus
TTTTTATTTCTACAGAAAAAGATTTCTGTATTTAGATAGTTTTTATGTACTTGGCGTATATTTTTTTCTTTTGTAAAGACTTTGTTTTAGGGTATAGGTATATACGCGGATTGCGAGAGAGAGAAAAAAAAAATAACAGATTAAACGCAAATTATATAAAATTTACTTCATGATAACAAGTTCAGAAAAGTATTACGTTGTTTTTTATTCTTTCATGTTCTCTGTACTTTTATAATTTTCGTTGGTTTTAACAACGTACTAATTATTCACTTTTATTTTTTATTCGTGCTAATTATCAATTTTTATTTTTCGTTTATTGTACTACACGTTGTTTGTAATTAATTTTTGCATATAATTAATATAATAAAAAGTTTAATGAGAGAGAAAGAGAGAGAGAGAGAAAGAGAGAGAGATAAACAGCAACATTATTTGTTTGTTTTATTGCATAATATCCACGAATTGGTACGAAAATTTCTAATATTTTTATAGATAAATGGTTTTTGACGTACTTTTAAACACACATAATTTGAGTAATACATAATATATACATATGCATCATTGATTCTTTAATTTAATTCAATTTGATGGAAAAATTAAAATTGCAGCTCAAATATATACTATGAAATATTATTACAGATTATGTTTCTTTCTCTCTCTCTCTCTCTCTCTCTTTCTCTCTCTCTCTCTCTCTTTCTTTTTTGTTTTCTTTCTTCTTCTTTCTGCTTTCTTTATCTCTTAAATATTAAAGAATAGTTTCTTACTTACTATTAAGTAAGTAAGAATAGTTATTTACTTACTACTTACTATCAAAGAATAGTTTCTCTATTTTCAAATTGTCTATATAAAGTACAATATAAAATCTTTATCTTACAGAAAAATGCTACTTTTATATATTCTTCGCTGTACAGACGTATTGTACTACTTCTGTTTATTATTCTTTATTTCCTTACTATTTCAAAATTAAGACGCAATATTCTTATATTTTGAATATAATCTACGGCGACTTATTGGCACAGCGGCAATAAGAAAATATGAACAGAAGAGCAATATTACGTCGCTTGCGACGATGAAAACGTCCATTTACGTGAAACAGAATCGTTTGTAAGCGCACGCTGAAGCACAACGATGCTGCGTTAGATTTATGAACGATCAAAATCCGGTATAGCACGTATAAAGTCTGTAAGCTCGTAAATTTTAATGCAATTATCTGGATACGGAGTTTTCCACGAAAAGTGTATGGTAAGAGATGTACCAGATAACCGAGTTAAATTTGCTTACGAAAAGTTATTTGTACAAAACTTGAAAGTACAATATACAGACTGATCAAAAATAAATTTTATTACGTTATTAATACAATTAGAAACAAAAAGAAGATCGATATATCGATATGCGATATATATCGATTGCGATATATATATTGAAATGCGATATTATGATGTTTGCATAGACAAATCTTATTTCTGCTCAAAACGCTACTTATTGTTAGTAGTAGTACTGTAGTATAGTAGTACTGCGTACTATTGCAATAAAAATGCCCGCCCGGAGTCGTGGAGAGCGGCGGCTTTAATCTGCTTCTTCTCAATAGTCTCGTGCATCGTGCCTAATCGAGGCGTGGAGGGGCCCTCGCTATAGATCCGTTTCCGAGAATTTTCCTCTTATAGCGAATCTATAGCCAGAGTCTACTGTATATATCTCCTTTCTACCCTTCTGTAGCTACAGGTTTAAGAAGACATCGAGACAACTGGCGCGACGCAAGGGATTCACAAACAAATACTTTCACTTTAACGAGCAAGTCGAATGACTATGAATATAATTGAAGCGTTGAGATTGGCCGTTTTCGAGTAACAAATCTTACGACGGCGAAATCGTCGGCGACGACACACACACACACACACACACATTGCCAGCAGTAGACAGACATGTAAAAGTCCTTCCTGGATATCCTAGACAGGGGCGACCGGCAGGATAACGTTTGGCAACGCGCCCGTGTTTGTTGACTTGAAATTTAGCGGCCGGCGATTGTTTTGGCTACGTGCCATTATCTGCGAGTCGATTCGCGCGGACACGACGACGAGAGGAAGAACGAGAGTGACAAGAGAGCGAGGAAAAAGAGAGAGAGAGAGAGATGACTAGCTAGAACGGGGGTGGAGTCCGCCCTTCGTGTCTCTGCAGGACGGGAAGGACGTTAAATAGCATTACCATCCGGCACGGTGACGTTATTCATTTGCATTATTATTTCTCGCACGAGCGACTCTGAGATCCTGCTTCCCGTGTCAGTGACGCACAACCCTCCGCAGAACTTGCGGCAACGTTCTCGCACTCCCAGCTATATAATCACGCAAAATATCTCGAATTAAATTTAATAGAGATATTTAATCGTTTTATGCGATGTAACTGTAAAATACATATTAAAAATTTATATCGAGTTAAAATATGTCAAACTATGTCAATATGACTAATTTATTTTCGAAAATTGTGAAATCAAAAACATATAAACATATAATAACATATAAATTGCACTCAAAAATTTGATTTTGTATTTTACACAAATAAAGATTTAAAAAATTCAACTTTTTGAACATATTCGAACAGATGAAACAGATTTAATGATTGTTCGAAAGTTTCGCGTCACTGCTTTATATTCAACTCCATCTTTCGCTCAGTTTTATCGTCTCGCATTGACGATCTTCAGAGTAAGTACTCACGTTCGAACTTAACAGAAATGAATTCGCGGCTCCGAAATGTTTCGCTCTCCGTGTGCAATTTTTCTCGAGTATTTGTTACTTCATCTGTGATATAACGTGTACATAAATAAAAAACTTCTCGACCATATGTATCGAAAGGTTTCAAGATAAAAAAGAAAAAGTCTCGCACACATATCGGTAGAATAATTACGATGATTTTTTCAACGGTTCTTTTGAGACTTATTTTTCGAACAAAATTCAAATGATAAAGTTTCAGATATTTTTGCTGAGCAGCTCGTGATCTCCGATGTGACCAGTGACCGCATATGTGGCGCTTAAAACAGATAAAATGTAAATGCAATGCTGATTTGCTTCCCCTTTTAGAGAAGATACGATTCCGCACGTGCCGTTCTATATACATATATATAAATACGTTTTTACTGCGATCATTACGCTCCCCTTTCTCATCCTTTTTTATCTCGGCGAGAGTTTATCGGATCTCTCTGAATATTGACGGAATTTTTCCACGTTCCGAACGCGCATATTGCGCGATAGCGTATATGCAGCGCGCGTAGCGCGATAATGTTCACGTATCAATACAATATAGCAGAATAGATAGACCTCGTCACGCTCTCCCTCGTTTTTGCTTTAGCCACGATATAGCGACGTAAATATTAAAGATAGCAAGACCGCGCCGTCTGTCAAGATTAGACGCTGCATACACCCCCTCGGCGATGCTGAATATAACGTCGCAAAAAGGGGGACAAGCGTGGAAAAAGAGGCGGACGAGATCCTACAAATTACTTCTCACGTCGAGATCGGCGGGGTAGAATGGGCCAGGCTCGTTCGGTCTGATTTCACCCCTGTCTGCGCCACGGGAAGCGCATTTTTTTGTCTACCGCTCGTTGATCTCCCTTTCCCGGAGTAGCGCGTCATCCCCCCGAGACGCTGCTGCGGGGCGCGACAAAGGAGTCCGTTTGACGCGCCGCGACAGAGTCGCTTCTCTTTTACGAAGAATTCCTTCCAGCGACTTCAAGTATTCTCGTCGTATGTCGCGTTCAAACTGCTAATTTTATATTCAATGTTTCACAAACACTCGTAGAAAATTAAAGATTTTCTTTTTTTTTTTAAAAAAGAAAATATAATCAAGAATATTGTCTTTTTCCGAACGAAATATTTAAAAAAATATTAATAAGTTATTATCTCAGATGAATAGTTTCACTAACTTGCTCGAAGTATCTAACTTTAATCGCAGTTTAACTGATTTCTCTCGTCCTCTCTCTCGTTTCTTTCCATTTCTAAGTTAAAGATTCAAGTTGAAGTTAAGATCTGAGAGAGTAAAGTTACTCGACATTAAAGTGAGAACCGTCTCATAAAATCTTACAGACGGGGGAAAATGTTAGATTGAAGACTATTAAAATGTATAAAATGACTTGTTAAAATCCACAAGAAAGTGTGCGAATGCTTGCACACTCTGAATTAAATATTTTTCAAAGAGAAGACAAAAGACGCGAAATATTTTTGCGATCAATACGTTACATAAGCAAAAAATTGTTATTTCCGTCAAGAGAGGCGACGCGAATTATGACGCCAGACGCGTAGAAAACGAAAAAGCCGCGCCCGCGCCACACTTCAAACTGCAGTCGCGTTGATGTACACGTCGCGGCGCGAAGTTACGTCGAGGAAAATGTCGCTATCGGTTTTGCTCGGAATGACTCTGAAAGCTCTCTCAGCGGATTTCAGATTCGTCGTCTTTAGATTGCGGCGCAAAATCCATTACCGTCCTCATGAGGTGGCGTCACGTACATCATATTCCTTTGAATTTCCATAAGTGCGGACACTTCTCGCCGCCGCAGCTCTTCGGACGAGATGCAAATGGCGCTGTGGGTACGTAAATGCAAATCTGCGAGTGCACAGCACGAACACACAACGAAGACGGGAAGCATTGCGCGCTCACGAGACGTCATTTCGCTTCGTTCGCTGTCATTCCACGAGTGACTGATTTGTCAAACTTGCCGCGCTCATATGCCTACGCGAGAGTTCGTCTTCGTGTGAAGTCGAAAATGGAAACCGTATTTAATATTATCTCGATGAAACAAAAGTTGGCGCACGCAAGAGAGACGTGAATTCTATTTTACTTTCATTATACGTGTTTTTTTCTCTTTTATATATACACGCACATTATTAACTTAAAAAAAAAAATCTTCTTTATTTATGGCATATTATTTATACATTCTCTTTTTTTTACATCGGGAATTCTTGTTTCCGTTAATAACATAATAAATTTTATGAAACAGCCCTAGGTTTTATTTTTAATTTAATTAAAACAGTCGACTCTTTTATCTCTCACATTTAAAGTATTATATACATTACATAATTATTATGTGTTATTTACTTGTTATTTTCTTTATATATATTTAATATAGAAGACACATAAAAAGACGTATATGTCGATCAATAAAAAATCGTCGATTTCTTACGAATTTCGGCGAGGAATTGTGATTTTTCTGTAAAAAAAAAAGAAATGACGTTTTAAGCTCTCTGTTTCGACGGAATCGGAGTTTGCGGAGTTCGCTTGTAAGTCACTGCCAACAACGCCAGGCATACGAAACTACGAAGATGGTTATATATGACCGATGTGCCGAACCACGTTGGATCTAATCCAGCGTGCATGCTGAGGCATACATCAGTGACTGCTAATGTACCGGCGCTGCTTGCGCTCCGCAGTATGGGAACGCGGGCACGTATGTATGCGGTAATTCCGATAGCTCCACTTTGGAGGTATCTATGGCTTGTAAACGGATGAAACGGTCTGAGTTCTCCCTTTATGAGAGATCTTCGAGTTGCACGCAATAATGAAATATCTGAAGGGATCAAATATATTTCTCGCATCAAATATTTCTTCAGTAGTTTCTACATTATGCACATTTCACATTGAATTTGCAGCAGTTACACCAATGTCTTAATCTATTATTAATTTTGTTCCAGATAATTCAATTGTCGTTGACAGTCCAATTTCTGATCTGTCCGATAGAATTGAGCGCATCTAATGTAATTTCTAAATTAGACGTGTGGCCTGATCGATCGATCGGGCGGAACACATGAAAGCTCTCGCGCACTGAATCCGATTGTTTCCCTCTGAGAATAGTTTAACGGCTAGTGATATCGACATATAAATTGTAACATCTGGCATTGTGTATAGCGAGTGTACCTGTGCGTCGCGATTGTGTAAGAAGTGTGTTATTGTTCGCGCTCTCTGGCGTAATAATAATGGACTCTGCGTTGTTTGCGTATATGGTCGGGAAACACGAAAATACGCGGGCTTACAGGCGACCTCGTCGCACTTGCGCCTCTATCGCCTGAAATATTCACACTTTGCTTTTCGTGTAAATCGCCTCGAGAAAGACAACGATTTTCTGCGCATCTCTCTCTTCTCTCTCTCTCTTTCTCTTCCTCTCTCGCGCAATTCTCTCGACGAGGTTTACCGTATTATCCGAGCCGCTCGAGTTCGTGATTTGTGTAGTTAGTTAATGCATCTCGTTAATTTTGTTTGTTTAGTTCTTATATTTATTAACGTGTCCGCTGTTGAACAAGCGCGGGAAAATTTGCTCACGTAAATTGAATTTGATATTATATTCCCGAGGATCCGCGGAAGTGTAAGAATATGATCGCGTCGCTCGTTAACAGCAGTTCCGGCGTCGTTCCATAACGATACTTCCGTGTGCTACATTAGTTCCAATGATTTACGATACGCTCGCTCAAAGAAGGATCGATGCGGGCGCGCGCGCGTCAACGTCTGGGCAGCGCAACCTCGCAAACGAGGCGACTCTGTTGAGCCGTGTGCCCGTTAGTTCGTCTCGTCGCGCGACACACTTGCAGTCAAAGTCGCTCATTACTGCACGCTTTGTCCTCTAGGCGACGAGAAATCCACGGGAACTGCACTTATAGGTAAACCGAGGAAAGTTTCGGGCGTTTCCTTGGTTTGCAAATGCGTCTTACCATCGTCGTGTTTGGCCATGGAATCTCTTCATTTTTTTTTGCTGCGAGTTGTCGCGAACTTGACGATTTGTTATTGATGCGCAAAGTTCACGAGAGTTTATACGCCCGTCAAGAAGCGCAAATATACGTAACGTAGATTATATATGTATACATAAGTATATAGTGACGCGCGCGGGTGAGAAATATTTTCGGAAACGCAGTACGTGATAATCTTTCAGCGTCAATGGGAGTAATAATGATGCCGGAACTGGTCTGCGGAGATTTATCAGCACGCGAATTTAGCAGCAGAGATCACTCGCGTGGCTATTTGTTTTTTTTTTTCTTTTCTTTTTATCCGATAAGCTTGCTATCGCGTGACGAAACTTATTGGAAAAGTTTCCCGCCTCTTGTGAGAGAATTCCGGAGGCACGATCCGAGAGGATTTGCCGGTCGTTACGGAGCAGCGGGACGGCAAAACACTTGAAATGCACAATGTCTCGGTAATCTCGGTAAAGATGGAGCGTCGTAATGAAACGGTTTCATACGCATGCCGTTTCTAAAAAAGTTTAAGCCGGCGTGAGCTGCTTATTGGAAAAGTTACGCCGATAAAATCTCTTAATTCACTGAGATTTCTCATTGGCGAGTGTTAACTTAATAATCCCTTTCCTTTATCATGCTTTATAATGGATTAAAACATTGACTTTTCTGTCCATATCAGCAGTTAAAGAAATTAAATAACAACCCCGCGCGTGCGGCTAAGTACAATCTTTATCTTAAGACACGTTTTATATCGCGGTATCTTAATTATATTTAAAAATTTTCTCTCGATAGATTTAATTTCTCAAATTGTCAGCTTTTTTTTTTATGGCTTCCCAGAAATTGAATCTTAAGTTATTACACAGTTTCGCAAACAGTCTTTGGTGAGGATTAGTCAGTTGTTAACCCAAGTATTATAGAAGTCAGACAGTCGGATATTCCTCTTAATAAAATAGTCACGAATATTCCGCAGAATCTCCCCTCGTATTAAATTAAGAGAGACGCGCGGAGACCAAAAAGTAATTTGTTACAGCTCATCAGCGTCGTTCTCGGCTAAAACAAAATGTGCTTCGCAAACAAGACAGAAAAAGAATGAAAAATAGAGTTAAGGTCAATGTATACCCCAGCTGTTTCAATTCAGATAAGTGATTAAATCCATGCTGGAGACAAGCGACGAATTTGTTTTTAGACTCTCAGAGATCGAAAACAAACAAAAAACCAATTGTTATAGAAAGAAACTTACCTATGACTATTTTTAAAATAATTTGGTAACACAAAGAGAGAAAGGAAGGTGAGGAGAAAGGGAGGATTAATGTGTTCGGGTCGGACTTGGCCGGAGGGAGCAGCGCAAACCGAACTTCAATCGGATTAACATACTAATGGCACTTGGGCCAATTGTAAAACTTTCATTTTATCCCGGCAACAACCCGAAAAAAAAAAACTAACTCCACGACCTGCTACCTCTCCGCTTCTCGCATCGCGACAAAATACTTCGTTGCGGAGTTTTCGTACGCCAACATTTTCACGCCTGGCCGAGGCGTGACGAGAACTGTATTTAATTCCGTCTTTCCTGGCAGCTCCGTGAGACTTGAAATAGAGCGGTAACACGGCATTAGGACGCATGTAGAATAGATTACTGTGCGAAACATTTCCATCCTAGATACTAATTGATTCACGTAGGGCTAATTACACGCCATAATTAGGTGCGCTATAACAACTGCGTGTGTCGGTCCGGCGGCAATTTGCTTCTGAGTGATAAGAGCGCGCGTTTGTGATTTCTGCCTCTATTTCCGCCGGCTACGAGATAAGTCACTTGGAGAGGAGAGAGATTCAACGCATCTTTATTCATTTTCTTTTTTTTTTTTTTTGCGAAAGGATTGAATACTTCATAAACAGAAAACAAGCCTTTCACATTATTACGAGCTATCATATTCTTGCACGATCTATCGCCGTGCACAATGTGCACGTGCACCGTAGCGGCAAGCTAATGTTCTGTAGTAAACAGGCTTATACCCGAGCGATAAAAATGGCTTACGCGAAAAAAACCTCTATTCAGCGCACTTGCACACCGCGTCCTTTCTCTGCTTTTATTAAAGTGACTTCTCAGAAAGTCATTTGCGCGCGCTGTTCGGAGTAAATGGAACAATTCAAATTCATATTGTTATAACAAACTAGCATTTAATGAATTTGACATACCCTCCCATAACTCATATTACTATTAAATAAATAACACGCTTGTGGAAGATTGCGCCTATAAGTTAACCGAAAAAATTTCCTTGCGCGTCAGTAGGTTGTTGCGAATCGCGCGGAAAACCGACGTCGTGACTCCTTTATTAATTGTTTGCACTCGGTGCATTATCCATAACTAGCAGACGCCACCCTGCGTGACATCACCCTGAGGACTTGATTAAATCGGCTTTCGCAAACCACCGCACATCGCGGTCGGCCAAACTGAAAATCCCGCCCACATATGCCCGAGTCGAAATTTAAACCCTACTTTAAAACTTTAGCGGGAAAAAAGGAAATTTCGGATTTTCGTGTTGTAGCGTCAAAGTAGCATCTACTTCCTCTCTTACTCCTACATAAAAAAAAAAAGACGAATTGTATTACATTGGTATGTAGAACGCAGATACAATTCTATTTTATTATCTCGTTAAAAAATAAGTGACGCTTATTATTGCGCGAGCTACCGCACACCATATCTAAACACACGTTTGAGATTGTCATCAAGGTCGCTCTTTGATATGTGTATATCTTCAATAAATAATATACATGTATATTGCCGTAAAATTATACAACAATAGAAATCTTATCGCAAAGTTTTACATTTCCTACGAACAATCTTAAACTTCAATATGTGCATTTTGCATAATGTTAAAAAAACTGTTGAAAAACGCTACGAACTTTTTTCTATAGCAATTAAAATACTTTTTAACAATTTTATAGAAATTGTCTATTTTGTCATATTTTTGGAACAAAAGATAGAATGTTAATTTCTGCGTATTTGGAAACTAATGCTGGAGTATTTCCCAGATTTGCGTTTCAAAAAATAACAGTTTTATTGCGTGTCAATAGAAATTATACAATAAAATATGTTAATTTATTACAAAAGAAAATCCGGGAAGTCTTTATTTCTTTAAAAAACATCACCGCGTTGCACCGTTGACGCATGCAAATTTAAACAACAGGCTTATACCATTATTCATGCTTGAGAATCAGCGAATAAATTCGCGCTATCTCACACACCGTAACATCCCTCTGACTTCTCTCTTTGATTTGAAAACAAACTCGTCGCGCAGAATTCACTGCTGATTTACAGTTTGCGAAGAATTTTACTCTCTGCTCGCGCAGTATATTTATAAATTTATGGCATGCGCTTTATTCTCTCCAGACTGGAAAAGAATAATCGTAAACGATTAAAAGAAGATCGCGCGTAATCGGGACGATTTCAAGCACGCGGTTATCGTACAGCACAATGAGCGCCATCGAAATCCGCTCGATATTTCGAAGAATAATTTATCAACTTCCGGCAAAGCCGCCGGTGTTCGCATTTCCTGCCGTGCGCGCGATAAGGGACAAAAATTATTCAAATCCCGAAAGGGATTTTGTCACATTCCTCTTTCTCTCTCTCTCTCTCTCTCGCAAGACGGCGAAGCGCTGTTACCGCGCGCGTAGATCCGCTTTGATTTGTTATTGATGCCGAAACGATCGTCGACCGCGCCGCGTCGTCGTCGTCTCCACCACTGCTGTCTCTTCCTTCGTCGGAACAGAGCGAGTGCATGGTTTACAACATGATTTATTTAATCCGCATTAACGAGCGGATTATTAATCACACTGGCACGACGCCACTGTCAACGTTAGGTATGTTTTCCTGCCGACGGAGTGCGACGTGTAAATCCTCTCAACTCTCGGCGCGGGCGCGGCGCCGAAACGAGACTGGGAAACAATGGAAATGCATGAGCGATTTTTCGCGGTAGCGCGGCCGTGCACTCGCAGAATTTGTGACACACTAAAAGGATTTCATTGATATTAAATGTCGCTATACTCGCATTTATTACGACGCGACGCCGCGTTCGCCACCGCGCGCCGAGTCGCTGATGGCTAAAACTTTGCTCGCGTATTAATAATTCGGTTCTTCAAGTACGCAAGCGGATATGTCGTTTTAAATCTTCAATATTAATTTAAGTTACATGATGAAATATTAAATCTTGTACTTTTCAACTTTCTCTTTGCAAATTCATTGATTTTATCGATTCGAAGTGAAAAAATATTTCTAAAATGATTTTGTATATTTAACAATTTTTAATATTTTTGTTTACTCGTTCGCGTTAATAAGAAAACTTTTATCACAAAGCGGAGTATCTCAGGCATGTTTATTCATCAATGGCAGTTCATTGTTGCGGTTTATAAGCTCGAGAACGAAATAGCCACGTAAGCCAGACTTTAAAGCCACTCTTAAAACTTTATCGTCTTTGTATATACTGTATTGAGTGGGGGAAAAGGGAAAAAAAACGTTTTTTCTCGTGCCGGTGTAGCGTGACGCTCGTAGCAATAGATTCCGTAAATCCCCGGTTACCGTTACAGTTTCCGTTGAAAATACGGGCGGAAAGGTGCGCGATCCGCGATTTAACGATCACAAGAGGCGCGCGCGTAACGTAACGGGAGAAAGTTAACCGCTCAAACTTGCGACAAAAGTCCTGCCTCAACTTTCGTCTACCTGTCCATTTACCGTTTGCGCTGTATGCCCGTGACATGGATACACTCTATTCTTGCATAGGCAGCTTCTGAAGTTGACTTCAACTTCGAAGATCTCGAGATGTCGTTCAGTCGAAGATCGGATCTGTCCTACTTTGGAGTCTCGGATTCCAGGTCGTCGCAGGTTTCCGATTTCGGTCCTTTGTAGAAACTTGCAGAGAAAGAGAGAGAGAGAGAGAGAGAGGGAGACAGAGAGAAGTATATCTGCAACTTCGAAGGGACGATTGATTTTTCGATTACAAACCGACGTCGAACAACTAGGGCCAATAAAGAGATGCCAGTTTGTCGTGTAGAGCTCGGAAAAATAGCGCATTTTTCTAAAATCCTTTTATGCGTTTCGTATTATTTTGTTAAACAACGTGAATTTCTTCTTTTCGAACGACAAAGAGTGAAAAGAGTTCATCTCTTCTGACAGAGTCTAGGGAAATGTGGAAAAGAAATATTATTTATTATATATACGCTTGGCTGCGTACAAATAAATTCATTTCAAGTAAAAACGTTCATTTTCTGTTCCTCTCAAATATGCGATAATTACATGTTTACGTGAGAGCCACTGTGCGGGAAACGAAAACACGTTTTCGTATAACGACAGAATGAGAGCGAGCCGCGCGGCGCCATTATTCCGCGGCAGTAGATGAAATTAGGAACGATCTCTCAGAGCGAATTCCGGAGACGGGATTCCTTAGCCGAGTATCCTTCTCTGTGTTTGTGTTACCGCATAAATTCGCGTCTCGGCCTGAACGTACGCGCAGAAGGATTCGGTGTGGGAGCGAAGGCGTATAGAGAAAAGCCGGAGCCAAGACGTGCGACTCGCAAAATCCGTTCGAATCTCGTCGCCGTTCCTCGCGAAGTCTCCCGTTTTCGAGAATTCTCGGGCGCATTCCTAAACGAAGGAAACGCCGTCGTTTCGTAATGTATGGCGAATACGCTTCGCGGTTTACTCTTGGCTGCAAGACGACGGCCGGACGTCCCGGTGACGGGACAATGCGCCAGCAGCATTTATCGGAACGGAAAATCTTCCGCGATAGTCCCGCGAGGCGATTCCTCGACTACCGCTCTCTTCTAAAACTTAGATCGCTCGCGGCTTTGTATAAACTACGCAAAGTTCGCGAGCCGGGAAGAACGCGGGAAGGCCAGATACGAGTGGCGCATTTTGAGTTAAACGTAATGCAGAAAGTTGAGACGGACGCGAACGCACGGATGCGCGCGAGAGCGGATTTAAACAGACAGAACACTAAAACGGAGAATGACAAGGGGATGGAAATGATTTTCCCCTGCTGGGTGTTATAAGACGAGGGAGAGTGTCGCAGAGAAGTGCGTAATTAGACGCATACGCGATATTTAATTCTGCATGAGGCTTGAAAGCGCGCGTGGTTGAATGGAATAACATTCGGAGTGTAATATATCCCCTTGCCAAACTAATCTTTCATAATACTTAAGTGCTCTCGAGAGCTCTAAGGAGCTTAGTATTCGCGGTGCTACACTACTACGAGCTTACACAAATGTAATACAAAAAAATTCGCGCCAAGTAGGTCAAAGAATACTTCTTCCAATTAACGAGAGTGTAATAGGATGTAAACGTTCGCTCAATTAAGAATATATGATAAATTATATCATGCTTATTACTAAATAAAAGTTTCTGTAAAAGAAACAATGTATAAAACAAAATGCAGTTTCTATGTAAAAATAAAAAATAAAAAACTGTATTTCCTAAAGTAGTATTTATATGTAAATTTATTTCAACTCGAAAATGTTGAAGCGACGATTGATTTTACTTAATGTTTTCGAGAAATTGTGAAAAAATAGAGATTGTTCTACCTTCTGTATAATAGTGTGTTGACTCTTTTGTTCCAAAACCCCGATGCACCTGTCGGTTTTCCGCGAGATTTCATTTTAGTAGAATGCCACGACTACGGAAGCAAGCGGGATTCTTCAAAAATGAAAATATTGGAAAACCATTTGAAGCGGAAATCCCTACTTCAGGATGAGGTTTAAAGATGGAACTGTTTTGATAAAGGTACGTTTGATGGATTTGCTTTAGCTCAGTGGCAAACTACTTTTCGTACTACCAATGTTCTGTAATACTACTGATTTTTTTTGCATATTTTATACGCTGAAAATATCATATTTACAAAAAAAACTATATATAACGAAAATACTTTTCCGGTGTACAGTAGATGGAAACATTTTGATTGAATAGATTTACATTAATTTCGTTTACACAAGTTCCCTTTTGACAGTTTTCTATATGCTGCTTAGTCGTAAATATCCCAAACGACGCAATGATGGCGACATTAGTGTCACATTGCCGTTGTCCTTGATAAGTTTCATCCCTCAGAAAAACAAAATATGAAAACGCTGTTTATTATTGCGCGTAATGTTTGCGTGCCAGCTCGTCAAAGTAGACGCTTTCAGTGACTTTAACATCAGCTAACATTTCAACCACGTCGCAATGGCCATAATTTACGAGTTGGACTTCAAATTGCTGTCTCATCCGCTTTATTCGCTAGACATTAGCCGTTTCCATTTATTTCGATTTATTTCCGAGTCTGAAAAAATGGCTCGGTGGAAAGAAATTTTCGAGTAACAATGATGCCATAAATGGCTAGTTTGAAGAGCTCGAGAAATTTTTCTATCAAAGTGGTACAAGTGTTGGTCAAAATGTATCGAGATAGAAAGCGACTGCATTAAAAAATAAATTTCAATCTGATAAATTGTTGCCCTTTCTGTCCGTTTCGGATATCGTTTCTTCGGATATACTCATACAATGGACATTAAAAATTGACAGAATAGGCCAGAGAAATGGGGGCTACTATTGCCTTTGTCTCGGATTCCCGCGCAAATTTAATGAATTTTTGGTGTTCATTGTGAATACGATTTTATTAAAAATTGAAAGAGTAAAATCGAAAGTTTTTTCTTTCATTAAAAAAAAAAAAACAATGTTTCGTCGCAACTCTCTATAGTCTCAAATGCAGCTAATTTCTTATCGTCAAACTTCAAAGAGAAACTTCAACACGTTAATTAAATTTACATGTAAATATTCTATTAGAGAAAAGTAAAATTATAATGCTATTACAACATGCATGACACGTAATCGCTGTAATATCATCCGCGAGTAATATTATCCCCGCAATAGAAAGAAAATGCTATTTTAGCTCGCTCTCTTTTCCATAAAAGATCGTGCCGTGTGATAATGACGCGGTCTATTTTAGGAAATTACACATTTGTACGGTAGTAGTGTTACTTTCATCGACGACAATCACTTATTGTGCTTTGTGCGACATCGCTACGGCGATACAATATGGTAGAGAGAGTTTGAACGCTAAAAATAAAAAAAAAATCCCAAAAATAAATGTGAGCGTCGTCGGTTATATACGTCGTCAAAAACGAGGTGTTACAAAAGCTCTGTGTTTCGCTTGTATACTACATTAATGTCTCCCACACGTTTAACCTTTCATCGATTAAGCTGCGTTGCAGTTTCGAGTGACGATGTCCTCCGCTTCAAAGGGCTTCTCCGCCAATGCGGTTACGAGTTTCATCAAAACTTCGACATCGCTAACGTAGTCGTGATAGTCCCGGGCGTCCCAACTGTAATGCCGTTTTACGATCCTTGTATCTCATTGTCGATGACCTGAAAGACGCGCACGTCACCTTTAATATCGTGCATTTTAATGCAGCTTTCCTGGGGCGTGAGAGCGTTAATAAACGCGCGCATGTTTTATAGGCGCTGCACTTCCATCGCGCGCATATACGCGAGAAAACTCGCATGATTAATTTCGCGTCAGACAAACCTCCGATACCTCTGAAAATTGCTAATTAACAATTTTAGAATAGCACGATAACAAACCAGGAATTTCGAGATCGCGGAAATATCGATTATATTAATCGTTATAGCCCGACACGTCTCTTCTTTGTGATAATTATCGGAATGACGACGTTGTAGGTATTAAGTATGATATCTTGATATTATCAATAAAATAGAAAATAGGTATATATTTTATATAAATAGTTTTTGGTATTTAATATTGATAAGTTTGATTGTGCTGTCGATTATTCTGATGGGCGAATGTGTGAACATATTTCGCTAATTCTTCTCGCGAGTATATTAATCTCAAAAATAAAGTCAACGTCGAGATCGATCCTTAATTCTGATAAACTCGCAGAAAGCAGGCCGGGTCAACCGGGGACCATTCTTTCGGGACACAGCGCGCGCCTGGTCGTTAATAAATTTGTGTTTACAGTGTCTAGCATGGTGCGAGAGCGTGGGTTATTTTTACCCCCTTGTGCTCAGCGTGCGCATTCCCGCGGTTGGGGGGCAACCCCCTGTCACGCGCATAAATATTCCGTCGCCGACGTCGTGGTGGAAGACAATCCCCGCATTATTCGCAATCTCGTAAACGAAACCAGGATTTAGTGAAGTTTAATCACGCTAGTAAGCGACACTTTATACCTTATTCTCCTCCCTTTCTCTTCGACATAAATCCATCTTCTTTTTTACATAATTTCTTAAAAAGAGATTAATTATTATCGTGCACGCGCATGAGGGCATGAAAATTTCAATGAGGGAATATCGGTGTTTCCAATGTGTCAGGAATTTAGCAGAAATAAATTATTCCAATTGTCGGGGAATAAATGATACAATAATATATATGCTAAATATTTGCATTTTTTTTTACACGGTATTACAGTCAAGTATCTCGCGTGCATCAGGTGAACATATCCGTTATTAAACTGCATAATCATTATGCGGCAAAATCCTCGTATTTAATTAGTTGCGAAATTGATTGGCACTGTAACGCGAAGATCGCGCGCGATATTACGCCCTCCCGATTTGAACGACACCGATGCGTCCGAATTTAATTGTAAATCGTAAGGCATAATTTTGCAGTTATCGCAATACGGCGTGCGCAGTCCGCCGAGCGCATACCAACCGCGGGCGGCGCCGCGCACAACCACCGTTGTTAAACCTCCTCGCCCCCGCAATAATTTCCATTCGTTCCAAGTGAACGAGGGTGATGGGATCCCCGGGAGAATCCGCATCCGCGAATTTCGACGTTACAGGGTCGCGGTAACCGTTCGCATCCTTTGCATTGTGGTCGAGTTAATGCTCGACGTCTGCTCTACCGCTTGCCGGCTGGTATAGGACTTCGAATTACAATGGAAGCATGAGAACACCCAGACATGCGACACGGTTGCTCGATTGGTCGATGCAGCATGTTGTGAAGTGCACGCGTCAGGCGTCCTCTTTGTATGCGCGTGTGCAAATCACACGAAAACCGTCGATTCCGACGACGGTAACGTTCAAACGCGCTTGTGTGATATTGCGCGTAAATTCTAAATTCTCGATTGAATGTAAAATTATTGCTCGTAATATATATATATTCCAGCAGAAAATCCGGCGAGATAATGTGAATTTATAATCTCAAAGTGTTCTCTCTAAGATAAAACGTCACGTTTCGATCAAAAAACGATCGACCTCGTTTCACTTTGATACAGGGATGGTTGAAGAAAAGAGTGGCATCTATCTGACGACGCGCTGCGGAAAAAAGATCGATCAAGACTAGATGAAATTTTTCATCGACATCGTTTTTGCTTCTGAATATTAAAATCAGCTTATGTTATACGGTGTACGCGAATCGGTCACATACCGTTAAAAGATTGTAGCTCGAGGATACTGTTTCAATTTAATGGGATTAGACGAGTCGTAAGGGTTTAGACGGTCGGTGTAGTACCCGAGCTAAATAATTTGAAACACGATCGTTTCAACACGAGTGTAAACGATTGTCTTATTTCGAGAATACGAATCGCATCAATCGAAATCGAAGTTTGCAAATTTTATTTTATTTTTGTGACTACGTAAAATCGGCATCCAGTACTGCTGCTCAACAGCGTGTCATAAATAAGAAATATCCTCGTGCAGTAACCGAAAAGAATCGCTTGTCTCGAGCACCGCATCGTTAAAATATAATGCCAGTGTTATTCGAGTGTTATCTTGCGAATAAAGTGTTGGTATGAAAAGGCAACCATCTCTCCTTGTTTGTCTTCGCCAACTCTTGAGGGGCCGGAGCGAATTCATAACAAATACAAGACAATATCTTATTCTTTTCTGTTATTTATAGGTTTTTTTTTCTTCAAATCTTTGCTGATAAGTTTTTTGATGTACTTTAAATCTTTGTTAATGCACTTTAACATCTCACAAGTGCTAAAGATCCTGAATCGTTAAATCGTCAGAATTAGAGAAAAGAAGTGCGCGATAAGTGCAGGAAATTTCCAGCAACGAGAGATAGGCAACACAAATTTCGAAGTTTCGATTCGACGCGTCAAGTAGTAAAACAATTCGAGCGCGCGCATTACGCGCACCTTAACTCATATCAAATAAGTAATTTGACGACGTTATTGTCGAAGTTTGGAGCTCGTGTCACCTGCTCCAACCGATGTACTTCCTATCTATGCTTAACTTGAGATCGTAAGTTGCGTCGTACATGAAAATATGAGATAACTAAATTGAATTTGCTTCTCTAACGCGAAGCAACGTAAAATACAACTCGGCGTTTACATTTCTGAGCATTTAAAAGTAAGGAAAACTGATTTTTTTCACTAATATTGCACGTGTACATTTTTTGAATATTAGTGTCTAACACAAGTATCTTCAGTCAGGGATTTTTATTCTAAAGAGACACGTGATTGATGGTTTCATTCTCATCGAAGAGAATGAGCTTTAAATCTCGAGCCTTCGAGGGGAAAAAAAAATTGATCAATCAAGTAATCCGCCGGCTTATGCGCGACGTATCGTTGGCTACAGAAGCGAACCAAATTGGCCATTAGTATCGCTGACGTAACACCGTTGCCGTCGACTTCCGCGAACGTCTTTGGGTCAGCGCTCGACACTTCGATTTAGAAACTCACGTCGCTTGAACTTTCCCATTACTCGGTTAATTTGAATCCGTCTCGCGCCACGACACGTGACTAACGATCGAGCTCATTGATCTCGCTCTTGATGCATCGCGTCGCCTCCGGACGCGTTCAAAATGATATGATGAAAATGACGACGGTATCATCTTTTTTTTTTTTTTTAGACCAAATAACATTAATTTGTCTGTTGACTTGTCATCAACACTTGATGACGTTTCGTTATTATTAATAACTTTTGTTGTCATTAAACAATATGATGCTCGAGTGTTATTTATTTTCTGTTATCTTTTTTCTTGTATTCTGTTGCAAAAATTGCCGTACGAGAATGGCTCTTGTAAATATTTAATAAATATATTATAATGTCAATTATTTATGTAAATAGCTGAGTAATGATTTGCCATTTCGAATATTTTTGACATAAATTTGATGTAAAATTCATCGCAAGATACTGCATGATAAATGGCACATTAATCGAGAATATCTACCAAAATTATATTTACGATAATGAAATTTTGGTTCGCTCATGGCAATAATCGATATTATGTCCCTTCGTGTTGAATTCATGAATTCTAGAATAAAACTACGTGTTTTGTAAAAAAAAGCTATCTAACTTTCCGAAATAATAAAGTGATAATGTGTGCACGTGCAGCTATACTTGCATATATGTATATATAAATATGCAAATATCGAATTATTGCATTTGCTGTGTTATTGTATTCCCTAGTTACTGAATGTATGAAATGTTGCCTGAATGTACATTGCCAAGATATACTCTCAAAATTTGAAAATATAAACAATTAACGTTTTGGTTTGCAAAATTTAACAATACATACGTCGTTTGGAATTAAAATTTTATAAATTACATATAAATATAAATATAAATATAAATTGCATCAAATTTTTTTAATTACATGAATACATAAAGAAACAAAGAATACATAATTACATAAAGAAATATATATTTTAAATATACATATGTCAAAAAATCGAAATAAAGATAAAATTGTAAAATTGCCGTGAGATACGAATAAGTTATACGACATAAGGCGTATACGAGTTCAAGATTGCTGGAAATACGCGGCATGGAAATAGTGCGATAATGAATTCAATCATCGTGAGGAATTTCAATGAGGAAGTCTCAGTAAAGGTAGATCAGCCTCGAGGAAGAGAAGCAGAGTGAGATCCCGGTGTAAAAAGAACTTTTCAATCTCTCTCCTCTCCGTAGTCCTTCGTAAGGGTGAAAGGATCTCGCAAGTCGTACGATTCGTTTTACGTTCTTGCTTGGAGCCCAACGTTTCTGTTCCTCCCGCTTTTCCACCTTCTCGCGCTCTCTCCCCCTCCGAGAGAACTGTGAAGCCTCGCTCAGTGTCACGCGAAGGTAAAGAGAGTAAATCAGCCCTAGGCACTCACCTTAACGAGAATAAACGCGCTCGTTTTCCAAGTACAAGCTACCCCTAAAGCTGCCACTATTTAGCCATTTTCGGTTGAATGCGATAATATGAAGGACCCTTTAAATTGGTTTAAGACCTTTGAAATGTTTTATGATTCTTATTACGTCTGTTTCTAATTTCAATGAAAAAAGATTATCTAAAATTTATTATTTTTTTTATTACTTAACATTGCGCCATATAATTTAATATATTTTTATAGATATTTATCTCTTAAAAATATCACAAAACGTCTTTTTCTCTTTCTCTCTTTCTCTCTTTTTTTCTCACTCTTTCTTACTCTTCTATAATAATTCTTTTAATAAAAATGTGATGACATTATGTGACGGAGCTGAATTAAAAAGAAGCAACCGTTTAACATAGGAGACAAACGATACAGCCGCACAATAGACGGAATGTTTCACGTTGTAGTGGGTGCTTGAATGTAAAGAACTATTTAACGATTCACTTTGTTGTGATCTTGCAATGAAAAATGATCGGGGCTCAGTTGTAAGAGATAGGGACGCAAATGGGGAGGAAACGTGTCGAGCGCGAAGGGTGAGAGAGTGAAAGAAGGCGAAGGGAAAGGTAGAAATACAAGAGGCGGCTGATAACCTGCCGTCTGAATCAATAGCCTCCTCGTTGTAAAGATCTTCGTGGAAAACGCTCCTCCAAAGTGAGAGGATTTCTTCTCGAGGTGTTATCGCGTGCGTTTGAAAATCGCCGGCTTTAACAAACTCGCCGAATTAATCTGGGACACCGGCGTATTAAATTCTTTTAATCTCGAGTCTTCTCACAAGTCCTCCGCGATGCTGACTAGGTTTTCGCGATTGCGCGAGAATATTGACAATAAAACAACGACGCCGCTCGCCCGTTCGTTCTCGTTATCGCGACAAATAATAATCCCTGTGCCGCAATACCGGACATATAAGCCGAGAAAAACACTAGCGGGGTGCACCGTATATCTCCGATCCGGCGTTTATCGTGCGTTACAACGTAGCGCAAGCCTGCAACCTGCAAACAGCGAGAGAACACTATCTCGTAAGAAACCAGTAAGAACTGACAAGAAAAAAAATCTGTACCGCACACGCTCGAACGAAGTCCATAAAGTACAACGATTGAATTGACCGAGTTCTCATGCGGGCGTGAGAAATAACCTGGCGACGACGTCGCGATCGAAATGAAACGATCGCATTATTATGTGGGTGTGGTGAAAGTTACATCCGTGATCTTTTCTACGTTTTGTTGCAATTCGTCGTCCCGTCCATGAAGCTTGGTAACAAATATTCACAATTGAAATTTCAGAAAACCGCATGCTCCGAAGACAGATTTTCAATCGCGCAGAAAGCAGTTTAACGACCCAAATAAAGACAGAAGAGAGTTTTGAAATGATGTATAATTTTGGAAAAATGCAGAAATTACCGAAATGAAGAATTTGAAGGTTTTTTTTGTTCTTTTTTAGTTTTATAATAATTATTCCTAAAAAAGAAACAATAAATTCTAGTATTCACACTACGTTTCATATAAAACAAGATTTAAAGCAACAATTGACACGATTTTTATTCTTGTTTTTTTTATTCTCTTTTTTTTTTTTTTGTTTTTTTTGTAAGCTTAATAGTTCACAGTTCGGATTTAGTCGAGCAGTTTTTCGGATAACCTTTCGTTTCGTGGCATACAGTAAAAAATAAAACCATTCGAGCTTACCTCGCGGCATAGGTTTTCGAAACTGGCATATGCAAAAGCATATTCCTGTGATGCTCGCGCGACATTTTCAAGAAATTACCTTGCGTAATTTTCTATTCTTTTCTCGTGCTCTTTTACTATCTAGACAGAAAATGATTTTGTATTTTATCGGTGAATTTGCGCAGAGAATGTCGGATTATAGCTCTCCGCAAACTCCATGTTAAATACTTTGTAAAAGAAGAATATTTATGACTTGTGAATTCATAACAATTTATTTTCTTTTATGAATTCATAAAATTTTGTGTGTGTGTGTGTGTGTTCACAAAATGAAAATTTAGAATATAATATAACTATTAAAGAATATTCTAATAAACTTTGAAGTAAACATGGAATTTTAAGAAAATTTGAAAAACATTTATTAAAAAAGTTATTATTTTGATAGAGAGAGAGAATAATGTATTAAATTTAAAAAAATTTGAATCTATCGAAGATATTGTGATTCGGAATATATCTAGAATATTGGGATGTGTATATATCGCCGGTGAAAGAGATGCAAACAGAAAGGGGTAAGTAAAGAAGGATAGGGTGGGATACACGTGCAGGACGCGGGGGAGGCGAGAAAAGAGAGTAGTGGTTGCCTCGTCAAAAAAGATGAAGTCAACGCGGTTTCGGGGAGGGTAACTGCACACAGGGCCGAGCGGCGATATGAGGGCGGGGGTTGCTGTTCTTTAAGGTAGGGGGCATGCGCGGCGTCCGGGGGTGCAGAACGGCTCTCGGAGGTTAGTCGCCTGCCAACATCACGACGTGCCGCTCGCGCCTCGCTATCGTTGGATTTACGCACGCACTCGCAATTTTTTTTACTCTCGTTGTCACAACGTCAACCCTGTTTGTTGCTGTCCAAGGAATGATACGACAGTGATCCGGCGTCAATCCAGAGAAATAGTCGATTTGCTCGATTAATTCTTTTTTTATTTTTTTTGTCGGTACTGAATTTCACGATACACCGAATCGCGATTTTCGAATTCACCGAATAGTGCGCGTATTCGCGCGTACGACATGGAACGCAGTCGCGACTTGAAAATGCGGTAGTGTATAGAAAAAACGCTCCGATCGATTCGTTAGAATGTGGATCGCGCGAGACGAGAGACAACTGACATGGTGATTTATTCACCGGGACTTCTCCGGGACTAGTTCGGAGTTCAACGAGTTCGGAGTTCAGTTTGTCAATCAATGGGACGGATCGAAATGATAAATTCACAATGACGCAAACGAATGCGCATGTAGGGATACACGTTCGTTTTCGGAATCGGTTCGTACATAAGCAGTGCTGCGTGTCGTCAAAAGAGCTGTCGTGAGATCTATTAGCAAAGTTTATCCGCGGTATTCCGCGAACAGCCGCAACGGAAACGTAGACCGGAAGTGACTGCACCGTGTCACTGCGGTGAACGGCGCGTATAAGTGCGCGCAACTCTGAGCCACAAGAAATAGCTCTTTTTTTCTGGATCTATTGTGTCGCGAGGGAGACTTGCTGGGAATCCCGCGGAGTTAGCATGGGATTGTGAAGCTGCACTTGCGGCGATTCGGATGCATTTCCGGAGTAACGTGTTGCAAACGGAGAACGCCGCCTCGTCCAGGAAGTTCGTACACCGTGTCCGAAAAGTGTAGTTCCGAGATCCGTAAGTCAACTTCATTCGTTCTTTTACGTCGGTGTGGGTGTCTGTGTGAATATATATCGTTGCAGCTTTTGTGAAGTGAAAAAAAAAAAAACTGGTTCTGATATGTATACAAAGTGTTAAAAAAAAAGCGATTTTTATAATGGGATCTGATCTTTGAGTAATTGTTGGTATAATATTTTCACGTCCTTAGAGAGTTTGTCTTAACAACAACAAAAAATTACTCTTGATAAAATTTGTACTTATTTCTAAAAAAAAAAACACTAATAAGTTTTACATACGAATAACGATATTTTGTTCAATCAAGAGAGATACGCAGGGGCAATATTGAAAATATTACTTTATAAAACAAAATTGATTTAAAACATGTTACTTTGTAAAACAAAACCGAATTAAATTTAATATAATTTTGGTGAACTAATTTAATTAAAATTTTATTAAATTTGGGCAAAATATTTTACTCGTTTACAAATTGTAAGACTAAATGTAATAAAGCACATTCAGTGGTTAATACAATAATTAACAAGAGGTGCGCAATTGACGGTGTGTTTCAAATATCGTGCTAATATTCGTACAATGTGCGTGCGCGAGTATCCGCATGAAAGATTAATGACGCTTGTGTTTAAAAGGGCGCAATAATAGCAGCAACAATTTTGGTGGCGTTTCGGTGCAGTAATAACAATAATATGTGTACACTTGACGTAACACTCGCGACGTTGATAAACCGGTTGAAATACATAATACACGGTGTTACATCACGATTAACGAACTATAATATTTATAATAAAATTCCGCAAAAAAATTTTCGCTTTGGATTTTCGAATTGGATCTTCTACGCGTGCAACAGCAAACGACGACGATGAGCAACGAAGACATCGATTTACGTTACACGCTCGAGACGATATAAACGTGCCTAATACAATTTATCAGCGATGCAGCGAGAATTTTTCTGCCGAATATGCAGTCGGCTGTACATGAACGCTGAATATGCAATGCGTTTTCTCCAACTTACATCTCTGGCGGAAGGAGTTTTTATTGGATGGTAGCTCTCAAATGCTTTTGCGCTGTTAGGGTAATAAAAATGCTCAAAGCTAATCGATTATCTATCGGCTCTCGAGTTTAGATCCACGTTTTTCGGAGTTAGTTCCGAGTTTGTTTGCAAACTCATCGTATATGACGCTACTGAAATTATATTAGCTGCGTCGCCATCAGAGAGGAAGATCGAAACGCGCGATAGAATATTCAGGTCTGTAGAAAAAACAAATTACAAACTTCGCGGATGTTCGCGTTTGTCGTGCCAGATGATATATCTCGCGTCCGTGAGACCGATTGTGAACGATCTTAAAATCTTTCAAGACTGCTGTCAGCGCGAGCGTAAATCACATTTGACAACTTAAGTAATACGATACACAGTGCAGATCGATCTGATAACGATAACGTCATTCGCGCATTGTGTGCGAAGATGTTTAATATTAAAATCGATTAGATGTGCGTCTACGTCGTTGTTCGATCGTCGAAAAAGTATTCAACGAGACATCTTAGTGCTCGAAAAATGATCGGAAACAAGCCGCAATGACCCGCTCGAGCCCGCATTTCCGCGGCGCACCGGAAAACAGATGGTGTTTGAAACGGGTGCGAGATCATCGCTATTGTCGCGCTCCCCGACACGCGCCATGGGATTTAGACTATCGCGAACACGCGAAATAGGTAATTCACCGGTAGTCAACTATTCATCTTCATTCACGAGGCGTAATTTCGCGAATTACCGTCCATCTATCGCGTTCCCCTACGCTATTTCGATGCGTGTACGCCCGGAGAAGCGGTCAGTATTTTCTCGGACACAATGGCCGAGTGGCAGAGATTACGCCGCGTGTCTGCTCGATGAACGCGATTTAACGTTGGTGTGCGCGCGATAATAGAATTTTTCCGTCTCGCGGCGAAGGAGGTTTCCGGAGTAATACCTTAATGAACCGTCCTGCTGAATATCGCGGATCCATCAGCGAACTTGTTAAAACGAATAATTAACACGCGCCCCCATTAGCGGTGTGCTTCGCGCCACTACTACTCTGTGTCGGCGATTCTTTTACTCGCTGGAACGCGCTACTCAATCACCGGAATTACGTGCTCTCTACTCGTCTATCGTAAAATGAATCAATTTAATCCATGGGGAGCCATAACGGTTTAACGCTCGGATGGTTAAAACGTGCTTGCGAGGTCGGCGAAGCTTAATGAGTGCAAATGGCACACAAGCGGAGTAGATTAGCCTGGTTTTTTGATAGAGTTTCCATGTTTTTACATTTCGCGTCGCCATAAAGCGAAAAATTGTTTTTCATATTTATCTCCATCTGTTTCGATCATGTTTATTTGAGGAGGGGGAAAAAACGCTTGGGTTTGGCAAATGGATTTGATATACTGCGAAATGAATTCCTTTCGGAGGTGATTGATTATCAATATTTTGGAAATTGATACGCACACTACTAGCCAATAGAAAAAAAAAAAATTTTTTTTGATTGTATCAAGCATCGATTTTGTACGTTGTTGATATTCAGTAAAGAGTAGTTTAATTATCTGCAATTTTAAAATTGCATTAAACACGTAGTAGTTTTTTTTTTTTGTTTTTATTTTTGCGCACGAGAAACGCGCCAGACTTCCGAAAAAAGAATAAATAAAATACATATCAGAAGAGATACAAATGCCTCGTAAAAACCGGTATATTTCACATGCTTTAAACTGAATTATATAATAAGACGCGTTCAGATCCTCTTTTTGGAAAGAAAAATAATCTTATTTTCATAATAAAGCATAAGTACACTCGCATTACCGGGATAACACGCAACGCAATTCTGCTTCTAATTTGCAATAAGTTAAAAATGCAGTACGCATTTTCTAGGGGAGTCCTTTTGCCGAGCTAAAGACGCTTCTGGTAACGCCACGTTTGCTGTGTAATGTGGGTATGCAAATTGAATTAATAATAACACTAGCGGGTGAACTAACTGCGCACACAGAGAACCTCTCGCAAGCTGCTCGTTTCGCGCGGCTTGTACTGATGACGATTCGTGAGAGAGAGAGAGAGAGAGAGAGAGAGAGAGAGAGAGAGAGCGTGCTCGCGTGGGGGAGAATTAATTACTTTGATTATGATTAGCTGTGTGTTATGCAAATCGCTTAGAGAAGTGGACGCGCGACCGATATTCGGCCACTTCGCTAATTGCTCTTCGATTTATTGACAATTCTCGCGTGTCTGAAATTCCCGCGAACGTAAAATTCCACACAGGAACGTGTTCGCTATTAGATGCGAACATTATTGGTGTCGAGAGTGACACGAACGTTATCGGCGAATTGAAGCTACATTTGCGTTAAACGTGTAACATTACTGCAAGCACTAAAACTTAATATAATCACAGTAATTATGTGTATAAAGTTGTTGTGCGAGAAAAAAATAACAATTTTATAAAAAGAATCTTTTCACAGATCCTGGTATTTTATAATCTTGTGGTTAATCGATCACTCGCCACTAAATCCCGTTCCAATAGATATTCGTTTTCACGATTATAATTCAAAGCACATTATCGAGTCACGCCAAGCGACGGATAACTTACGCGGTACGACAGCCAAGGTATTGCGGAATGAGAAGATGATCGATTAAGCTATTTTCAACTTTTCCTCCCGATATAAGCGCGCACACTTCGCAATTCAAATTGCACGGGACTATGATGCCGCGCTTCATTCCCGGTTGAGAAGCGCGTCAGGATTTTCGAGGATGATCGAACGTGCTCTGCCTTCCTCCTCGTCTTCGTTAATTCCCGCTCTGTGTACGTGTATGCGTTGCGTGTATGCATGTGCGCGCGTGTAACTCATCCCTATATGTGCTCGTCGAATTAGGACTTGTCCATTTCTCCGCTCGACACAAATGCGACCCGTAGGAACTGGCTGTCATAAAAAATTCCATTTCACGCTTCCGCGAGAAGAGCAATAATGGCGCGCCGAGTTCTTCTCCGCGTGCAGATTTCTTTTTTTTCTTTTTTTCTCTTTAATGTTGTGACGAGCCGGACAAATTACGGCAGACAGGAACCGTCCGTTCTCGTACGACGCGTTGTCGCTTGTCACGTCGGTAATCACAAGATCGGGAAGAGAATACCTTCCGCTCTCATCGACGTTACGCGACGCATGACGGCCGTAATGATAGCAACGTGTCTCATTTGTAAAATATGCGCCACGGATCTTTGACATTTCATTATTTTGCAAGAAGAGAAAGAGACAGAGAAAGAGAGAGAGAGAGAAGGATGAAATAACATTGTCAACATAACGGGAACAGTTGTTGAAAATTTGTTCTAGGTATATTTCATTTGATCTCTTTTTTTTATATAGTAGATAAACACGTATTATGCACATATATGTGTGTATATATATACACTCTCGTGTGTACATTACGTCATACATTGTCAAATGTGTGTGACAATGTATAAACAGAATGAAAAAAAGTAGAAATAAAAAAAAGAAAAAAAGGAAATTCATGTTTTACGTCACAAAAATAAATCTGCCACAAAGCAGATTTATATCGAGAATGTTATATACGTAGTCGACTTGTAAAAAAAAATCCATTACACAAATTCTACATCATCAAAATATATTTCATGTCTCTTATATTTGCCGAATGTTCGCGTATTGATATTAAATAGCACATATAATCCATTACGCTCGCGTAATATTTGAAGTTGAACGAATTGTACGCGCACATCAAAGTTCTCACACGTACGACAATTTCGATCTTCAATGTACATACTTTGCGTTTTACTCGTACACATATTTCGATATCGGAATGAGAATCAGATTGCAGAATCATTGTTCGATAGAGTTAAGCAAAAATTGAGTTTTAAAACGGTCTTGATGCGATGGAGTGAAAGATGCACTGCGTTGCGCCGTGACACTAAATTTCTAAACGCAATGAGAATTTCTCTCACCTAGAGAAAGCGATAAAAATTACAACATACCGGAACGCCGGCGCGCGCGCCGGCGACCAAAGTTTGCCAGACGTATTAAAATTGCACGAGCCGACGTTGCAATTCTTCAAAAGAAGATTATTAAGACTAATGGCTTATTCGTCTGTGATATTTATGCAGCTTGTGTTACAGTGCGCGCGGGGTTATCTCGTTGCATTTTTAAATTGCGCGAGCATGATTCTCTTTGCCAACAAATCATCGCTGTTATTCTAGCAACACACGGCCGTATTTATTGCAGACGTGCGCAAAAAAATGTCATCATAAATTATACAAATTATATAAAAAAAAATAATCGTGCAACGGTTTGCGTCACGTGTATTATTTTATTTTCAGATAAAAATTAAGTATCAAAATGTGCGTGGATTTTTTTTTGCGTGATACACGCAGCACCAACGAAATTTCAAACGCAAGGAAAGCTGTGCGATTAAATTGACAAAGATATTTTCGCAAACTTAACATTTGACATCTCTTAGTTACGCGCTCACGTAGCGAACGAAACTTTGTTCGATGGTGGTTGTAATTTTCCGTTGTTATCTGACTATAATTTCCAAGCGAGTGCAAACGCTAGACCCCCGTCGTATATTTTGCGGCAAAGGATCGAACACTACGAGAGTACTTTGATTATCGAAAGTCTCTTGGCTTTATTCAGGAGAGTTGCTTCAAAAGTTTGCACTTGAAGTTTCTTTGTGTCGCGTTTTACGTATATACGTATATATACTTCATCTTCTTTCAATATTTTGACACTTTATACGCAATAAATTATTTTAAGTTCGCTAATTTATGCGAAACTGTAACATAATTAATAATCACGTTTGAACAATCCCGACATCTAATCGCAACCGAATTAAATTTCATCGATATGACATCTCGTTAATATATTTTGTTTATTTAATTAAAATTCAATGAAACTATACACGTCGAACAACCTATATATTATGCATATATACACGGAATATGTAGAACATTTTAAAATAACCGCAGGAACAAATCTGTGCAATGTGTCAGATAGATTTTGTCATAACAAGAATTTAAATTATCGTTCAGCTCTCTCTCTCTCTCTCTCTCTCTCTCTCTCTCTCTCTCTCTCTCTCTTTCTTGGTCTATATAATATTTGTCTTTATGTGGTACTATGGAAGTTAGATTTTTGGCGCGGCTGAGTTGAAATATGAGAATCGAGTTTTGTTAGCAGAGCGCACCTTTCCCGGAGCAACTTTGTATTTACTTAAGCTTTTCATAGGTATACCACTGTTTACCTTAACGCTTTTGGTAGAGAAATTTTCGAGGCTCCACGAATTGAGTACAAATATTTCATTTGTCATAAATTTATCTCGTTTTTGACACGTGTTATCTTACTTACTGTGTATAAGTAAAACAATCGATCAAACTTCTGATCTTCTGCAACTGCCGCGAATGATTTCTCTCATATTCTATGTATATGTTTTACAATTAAACCAATTTACATGCACGCGAAAACTTTTCGCAAGTTTATATTTCGGACGAATTATTCGATTGTTCGTTTCCTCGCTCGCAAATGCGGGCAACAGCCGGTGCTAATGCGGGAAATCCGGACTAAGCTCGATTTAACAGTAAAGATTATCGTTAATATACACTGCGGGAGGATTATTGCGCTGACTCATAAAACGGAATATCCGGGGCCGAGGCGCGTCGGCTCTCCGCCGAGTCGTCCGAATCGTCGTCGTCGTCGTCGTCGTGCGGAATTGCTCTTGTCTTTGTATAATCAAGCTCCGTTGCCTGAAGCACTTGGGAATGCGCTGCGGTCCTCCCCGAAGTAGGGAGGATGACTTTATCAAAGGTACATTACTTATTCCCGCCCCATTGAATTAAACGTCCCGGACTCGCGCGGCGCCGAAGTTGCAGCAGCAGCAGCAGCAGCAGTACCAGCGTCTCTCTCTCGAACGAGATTCGGTTGTCGCTAGACGTCTCTCCTTTGTCTCGCGAACAAATACGGTACCTACAATCTTGTACTTCGTTAGTTGTAAACGCAACTTTCGCTTAATTGTCTCAGAAAATATCGGGGAAGAAACACTCGTCGTCGAGCGCTGGAAGCGAGTCCGCGAGTAACGCAATTACATCGAGGCGAACCAAACTCGCATATTGTATAGTCACGGCCTTATCGAGCCGTTATTGTTATCGTGCAGCTTAATTTCCTCCGTCTCTAAGGATAGCGGAAATGATTTGCGTCATGGCTGCTTGCTTACTGGCTGATTGTCAACGGGTGATAAATAGGGGTTGATAGTAGAGGTTGATAAATTGTGACATTTACGATGGCCTCATGCAAAGGGAAGAAAGCAGGAATCAGTCGCTACACCGATATCATTGTGTGGTGAAAATTAAACAGACGCGATTGTTTGAACGATAATATGTATGTACATATATTTCAACAAAGTCAATCAATTCTCTATTGGCCGTGTAAGCGCCAGCAAGAGGATCGTTAAAGCAGAACGAGCGATCGACAAAGATGATAGCGAAACAAGCGGTTACGAGCGCAATAACAATTAGAGATTTTCAACGACATTTTTGCGGGTCAGTAACAATATCGAATTTCTAAAAAAACAACTCTTTGCTCTTTCCACGGAAAAAGTAAAAAACCCATTGAAATAAAAATCAAAGTCAAATATAAATTAAAATGTTATGTCAATTGCAAATGTTATTTTTCACAAAATATTGATCGGGATAAAAATATTCTATGCGTATTTGATATATTATTTCATATAGAATAACAAAAACATATATATATATTTTTGAAAATGTCTGTTGAAGTTTGATAAAAAGATCTAAAGATTTTATGACTTGTACAAATGAAGAGAGAGAGAGAGAGATATCTATGATACACAAATCGCATATACTTTTTATCAAAACATCTCTGCACGTGACAAACAAACGTACATTAATAAGCCGCATGGAGTTTCGTTACCGGCAATATCGCATTTCCTCTTGCTTCAGTCGAGTAGAAATTGATGCTCAGTTTAATACGTCGATAAAAAATATAAAAGAAGTTTTAATATCACAATATTTGCATAAATCAGATTTTCAATATCATTAACATATGACGTAGTATGGATATTGTAATTCCTTTGATTTAAATATTGATAGTACATCGCATTATAGAGATGATGATATCCAACTGATAGCAACAGATGATCCTATTTCTATTAATCGGTAGTTTCGTGCCAATCGTATTATATATACTATATTATTAACAACAGTAATTATATATACTCACGTTTATTATTATTTGACGCACGATGTAGAATAAATATTACAGATAACATAATTTTTTAAAATACAAACGTGATTTTAGAATTACTTTCGTAGCATACAAGCGTTTCTTTGATCTTCACGGTTGATTTTTCCCGCAAATCGCTAATATATCCGAAATTTGCGAGCGTGTTCCTGACTTTTTGTCATTCATGAAGAGTTGGCTCATTGTTGTTTGTGCCGACGATTTATACTCGAGTGAAGCATAAGTAAAGGAGAACCGGATGACGAAAGAGGGTAGAATTTATTATGCTCGGACATCCGGGCGCCGCGACGTGTCCGAAAAAAAAAAGTGGAATATATAGTAGTTCGTTCAGACTCGCGGCCAGACTTACAATGGAATACCGGTGTTACCATCGCACGTTGCGGTTTTATATTAATTATCACGTTAGACGGTCCGCATAGTCCAACGTAAACTCGCGCGTAGGTGGAAATTTGGAAATAACCGCGTAGTTATAGCAAACTTGCAAATTGAGTTATTGGACGTATAATATTTCAGCTCCGTTAATGATATTGCATTTGAGGCTACAAATGTCGGTTACTGCTACGCTAATTAGTGAAACTTGTATAACAATAGTTTTTAAGAACAATATATAATGGTTTATAGACTTTTTAAGGCTCGAAAGTTTCTAAACTACGAAATAAATACACGGTCATACGAGCCGTTCGCAGAGTGTTGTGCGGAAATATACGTTGTGCGGAAATATACGATATATATATATCATATATATATGCTCACATGTAAATTTACATGTGTATATATATATCGTATATTTCCGCACAACACTCTGCGAACGGCTCGTATGACCGTGTATTTATTTCGTACAATATATAATGGTTTTAATTTTTTTAAAGTTTATATTTTATTTAAAAAAAATGTACGTGAAAACAAATCATATATTACTAATGATATAAAAACAAAATATTGATGTTAAATGTATGACGTTCGTGCGCGATACACGTTATACGCTATGAATAACAATTTGCTTAGCACGAGATTGACTAAGTTTCGCGAAGCTCGGTACTTGGGATACGGTGTGTTGTTCGCGTTTGATACCGCAGGAAACACAACGAATACGCTTTCTGTTTGATTTTGCGAAATGAAACACGACGCAATGTTTGTAATTCCGTTTGATCTTGACTTAGCAGAGCTAGTATTTCTAGACATTGCACACAGACGCGCGGAGTGCAGAAAAAATATTACAGCGTGTACAACATGAAGCGATACACCATTTTCCGAAGGACACTCGAATGTACGAACCTCGTCGAGTTCAATTTCCAGGAAATGAAGATGGAGCTTACTCTCCCGTGTTGTTGTAGCAATACTGCTGCATGTTCCATGTATTCCGGTTTCGTTATTATTGCGCTGACGGCGAAAACATATTTTTTTTCCACGCAAGGACATGATTGATGAAATTGCGTGTAGAAGTTAAACAATTAAAATACAGGAATAAGTGAAATACAATATATTTTACAATACTTACTAATGTGTATGTGTATGATTTACTTAAAAAAGTTAAATAAAATATTTTAGATTTTAAAGAGAGGGGGAGAGAGAGATAGAGAGAAATTTTTGTGACATTTGGATGTAAAAACTACAGCTCTCGCTTCCCACGATTGTTAACAACGCGAGAATTTTTTTGGTAATATCACATGTGTATAGATGATAAGCTGACATTCAGATTTCGAACAAGCTTATATACTCGTGAAACCTGGGATTATAAAATAATGAAACTCTGGTGTTTCTTTATGATAGAATAAATATTAACTTATTCTTTTTACATTTTCTTAGAATATAATTCTTTTCTTCTTGACGTTTTTTTTTTCTTAGTTTTACTGCAGATTTGCAAGAAATGATAATTCTTCTCAAAGTATTTTCTGTTTGTGTGCAAGCACAACGAGAACTAAAATGTGAACACCTTCTTTGTTTTAGCGTAACACGATTATGTTCGCAAAAAAAGCTCGCTCCAGCTCGTCCCAGCTCGTTTCGGTTGGAATCTCACATGTATTTATGCGACCGCAACTTCTCTGTATTTTTTGCCAACGAATCGGAATAATAATTCTCGTTTTGGTTCCACTCGGTATTTTATCTTTCTATGTACGGTATATGTACACATACATAGACGGAAAATAAATCAGGCCATTTCATGGGAACACACTGCGTGCAATTAAATTAAATTGAAGTGTACAAAGCAATCTTGCGACTTGGACGCATTTCTACAGCAACAACATAAAAAATAAATAAATTGATAAATAAATAAAACGAATAATATAATTGTAAACGTGAACAAATGCAAATAAATACATTTTGCGAAAACGTCTTTAATTTAGAGTAAATTATAGAAAGAACGGTTTATAGATGGTTTCTAATATACTTAAATCTACAAAAAAAGAGAGAATATAATTCTGTAAGCTTCTTTTTCTCTGAATATTCAAGAAATGTACAATGTTTTATAAAAGGGTCATTTAAAATCGTGGTGGAAAAGTAACTATAATAGCATAATTTCCTCCTATAAATTCTCTTAATGTTGCTATTCTCACAAATGAAACATGCTTGAGTTAAATATAGTAGTAGCGTAAAGCATGCAGCAAATTTTATTACGTGTATCTCGCACAGATTAAATGTAAAGACGCGACAAAATTTATGCAAATACGCGTATAACTTTTTTTTTTAATTTTGTTAATTGACACCAATGGATATCTCTGAAAGTTCTATATAGAGATAGCTGTTACTATAAAATATTTTTTAAAGAAGACTAAAGAACAATTGCGACGAGGATATAATTGTAAAAAAAGTAACCTTAATTCTAATTGCGATTATACGACGTCTATTTTAATGTTCATTAAATTTAATAAAACTTTTTTATTCGAATAAAAATTCAAATCTAAAATTTTATAAAAGTCCGACTCTCTGTCAGATTGCTAATCTGTGCACAAGTTTTATTTGTTTCTCTATTTACGTTTCTCATTTTCGTGCAATTTCGTTCTAACTTGTAACATTATATTCCTCTGTCAATCTCACTTATAACTGTTGTTGCTTACAACAGCACACACTTTTACCTAGTTAAATATAAACTTATGAGAACATATTAAGACGCAAATAAAACAAATGACTACGTAATGCTTGCGCGCGCGATGAAAATAAATAATTTAATATCTTTCGTATGTCTGAATTTTTTCGTTTACCTTCAAGAGACTTTCAAAGAGAACAGCAAAATTGAGTCAATAATTTCGCAATAACGCAATTAAAATAAATTATTCATGAGATGAAAATGTACATAACGTAGAAAAGATATCAATGATTTATCGATAAATTCGACAGAGAAATTGCACTGAAATTGTTTTAGCCTTGATTATACAGATTATCTCATTATTAAATCGATATTACGTTCTTCATAATGCGGCATTGCAAAATCCTTATTAATCATGAAAATTGTTTTTCAATAAGTTCGAAGTCATCAAATGTAAACTGAACGTTTAATGAATAAAATGCAGAATGATAGAATATATTTGTAAAATACGGAACATGATGCACATACTTGTATGTGGATGAGAAAGCAAATAATATTTGCAATTAAAAACTTATGGTTATAGCATAACGGATTCGACAAGAAAAAAAGAAAAAAAAAGATCAGGAAGAAGATGGTGTTCTAGTATCTCATATCCGGAGAACTGACCTCATGGCACATAGTGGCCACTACTATTAACGGGGCAGGAGAGAACGAGGTGCACGAACACGAGGGTGGCAAACGAGCGGGGAAGAGGACGGAAGAGGTTGCTCTTTGCATAACGTACAGCAACCTACAGGCCCGACGGGAAAACGTATTATTGCGATTTTACATGCAAAAGTTATTACACGAAATTGTCTGAAAATTGCGCTCCGGCTGAGCCGCGATTGTGTCCTCTTTCGCCTCCTTTTCGGAATAAACCGTCGTTCGCACTTTCCCGTCCCGGTTTGTAAAATATACATGAAATAGACTTATCTCATGCCGCCGAGAGCGCGTGGTCCAAGTCGCGTGTGCATATTCGCGACCTTAAATCCGCTCGGAAATATCGCCGCACGTGGATGTATCGTGTGATATTCGGTAGCGACAACAGGATATATCCATATTCCTGTAAAAGTCTGACTTTTACAGGAATGGATACATCCTCGGCATCTTTTCGTTCGCAACTCTGGATTTATGGGAAAATTTCCTACGCGTTATATTATACAGTGCAATTTGTTACACGCAATGCAACAAAGTGCCAGAGAATTTTGGAGAGATGTTCTGTTTTTGTCACGGTTTTGCGTGCCTTATCAAAACAAGAAATGAGAGAGAATATTTAAATATGTGATGTAAATATGTAGATAACAGTCGAGATTTTCAGAATATATAATATTACGCGCGAGATGCAAACGTATTTAATTTAATGAGGATTTGAGATACGATTCAAAAGTTTTCTAATATCATAGCGGAGCTTCCAAAATTTTTTACATTATAAACTGATATTTTTCATATCTTTAATATATTATATACATATATTTAAATAAAAAATCATAAATCTAATTGGATAATATGTAAGTTGTCATAAATTTGCATTGATAAACTTATTTAAGTACTGAAGATATTACATATGTGATCAACATGCCATAAAAAATTCTGAATAATTGCATACATCAGATCCCTTCCTACATCGATTATTTTCCTCGTCGACTTGACTCCGCGGCTATCTTTTGCCAGAAGGTTCTGAGATATAACAGATGGCGTGACGAATATCGTATTCGACTTGTAATTACGACCGCCGGCTATAACGTGGATAATCAAACGGTCAGACGTTCCTATTCCCAGTGGAAAATCGCTCTTTCGACGCTATCGAAAGCGCATATACATGCAATTCCATCCTCAACATTGATCGGGAAAAGAACTGTTATCGAACGCTTCGCTAAATATATATATATATATATATATATATATATATATATATATATATATATATATCTCTATAT
>QVNV01019625.1:0-36702 GCA_014825455.1 Pseudomyrmex pallidus
AAAAATGTATCAAAGTGCGCATTAGTACTCATATATAATAATATTCTGAACAACCGATACTTCGTGGCACATATGTAGTAACGATATTTACACGCGAGACACCAAGAATTGCAAGAAATACCTGTTAATTTGAAGAAGAAAGTCTGCTTCGCGTCGCCCGTCCACCGTATCTGCCTGAAGTGAGATGTATGTACAAAAGCGCGCGAAATCAACCTGCGCGCGCAATTCAGTCGATAAAACGCTTGTTTATTTTATCGACCAAAGCTAAATCATTTTATCGATCGAACATAGCTACGTAGTTTACAATCGTGACACATAACAGCGCTCGAAAATACAAATACATAGAAGCATCACATAGACGTTTGTGTACAAGTAACTATTGTTGGATCGTGTTGCGGATTTATTCTCGTCTTTTAACTCTGTGAATTTTGGAGTACTTGTGATTTGTAAAACGAAATGGTAATATATATTTTCGTACATGAAATTTTTATATATATAATTATATATATAATTCTCATATATTCTATGATGTATATACACATGAATCACATGACAGGTTACGCTGATGATTTGACAGTCAAATTGACAGTCAATTTTGATAGTGTCTCAATGAAAAATTCAATGATTCTATATTAATTGTGTAAATATCAAAATATTTTTATAAAAAATGTACAATTTCTTGAAACTTATAATTTTAGAGTTTCGGTTTGCCATCAATTGTCTCCCAGCCTACTTTGGCGATTTTAGACGCGTGTGAGTCATAGTTTTTCAATACGAGATGACTCGTTATTTGTTCGATGACGTTAGCATTTAAATGCGTAAAATGTAAGGGAATCCCAATTCCTTCAGGAAACTAGAAAATAAAGGTAGATACATAAAATACGTTAAACATGCGAGTGTCTAAAGTTCTTAGAGAAAACAGTCTCAGAGACAATACAGTTTTTGTTATTAGAATATAATTTTTATTTTTATTAATAGAACATATTTACTTTTGTATTATAAAAAACATATCTTTTTCATAAAGATAAAAACGTCATCAAACGGTTATTAATATTCCAGATTATTTTGTCTTCCGATAACATACTTTTTTTGTATAAATGAGAGATAGCACGTATAGGAAGTAGTTGTCAGTCGCTTATACATATATATCCACTATCGACCTCGAAATAGCGCGGGAAATTCCAGTCAGAAATTTCACAGTAAACACAGATAAAATAAAGCAGAGCGTATATTGAAAAACATGCTTTTATGAAAAATGGAATTCTTGAGACAAATTGATAATGAAAAAATTTATAAAATTTTTGAGTTGAAAATTATTATGTTTTTTTTTAAAAAGAGAACATTTCAATTGTTAGACGGTGAGGATTGTCCTCACCGTTCGATGTGATAAAATCAAAATTGTACAGAAAACCGGCAATAACGAACCAATGGTGCAGGGTGTTGTGCAATAAATTGATAGTCAAAGTTGAGCAAAACGTTTCGACTGTTTATTCAATCATTATTAATCGCATGACTGTGCTTTTTAGACACTTCTAATGTGTTACATTGACGAAGAATATACAGTGAGTGTGTTTAATTCAAAAATCAGGCGTTAACTGACAGTTAACGCGTGTATTCTTCGTCAATATAACACATTAGAAGTGTGTAAAAAGCACAGTCATGCGACTGATGATGACTGAATAAACAGTTTCAAAACTCAACTTTGACTATCAATTTATTGCACAACACCCTGCACCATTGGTTCGTTATTGTACGATTTTCTGTACAATTTAGAAAATTTCAAGTCTTGAAATAGTAGAAATTTGTAACAAATTATTCAGATCTTATAATAATTGTGAGTAAAAAAGAATAAAAAAAAGAAAAGAGATAAATAGATAAACTAATTTTTTTTTAATGTTTGGCTTGTTTAACATCTTGCAATAGTTTTCCTAACAATCTGACGAAAATGCGCTTCCGTTTGGATAACATTAACGTGTACGAATAATCAACAAGCGCGATAAACAACATTATTTGTCGATGTGTTTGCGAAGAAGAATATTACGTGTTTCAATTTAACCGTAAAAAAATAGTATCGATGTAGCAAATAGATTCCACGAATAATTACGATATTTTTGTACGGTGAGGTAAAGTTTCTCATATGGAAAACACAGCGTGTTCTTTTCTAATGAAGCTCTTTTTTAATGACTACGTGTCTACTGGCACACAGTTGGCCTGTTGTTTATGTGTGATAATATTAACAAATATGCTTCGATCGACGAGATAACAGCACAATCTTTCTTCTTAAATAGATCAATAGATTTTATAGACTTATACCCAAAAATAACATATTTTGATTGACATTATATCTAAGTCCGTATGACATCTCTTTTTACTTACGCTCAAAATAACTTATTTTTGTTTTTGTATCGAAAAAAACCCATCAGTCGTGTGTTGTAACAATTGGTGTTAGTAATTGGTGTGGATTAAAAAAAAAACAATTAATTACACGGTCGGACTTTTTTATCTGACTATTTTCGAAATGTTCTACTTTAGTTTCGCTCGCTTTTATACGGTTCGTTTTATGTCGGGACTATTCGACTTAACTATTCTGGATTCTCCTATAGTAGAATAACCGGTTTCTCCACACCGGCGTATCTTCAGCAAGTAGACTCTTCGCCGCTTGGTTTTTTTTTTTTAAAGAGTATATTTTAGCACAGCAATGAACATAAACGTACGGGTTACATTGTGTGACATTAAATGATGTCATATACACATTTGCATGTTACAGTGTGCGCTAAAATAATACTTTTGAAACAGCACAAAAGCTCATTTATTTCAGCAATATATCAACGAACGAGCGAGTGGCGTTTTTTTTTTGTGCTTTAGTACAAAAACGCAGATGTGCGAGAGAATTTTCGCACACGATATTATTTAAAACAATAAATACATAAAAAAATATATGATAAACAATTATAAGTAACACTATGTATAAAATATATAGTACATTATGGAGAAAAAAGTTTTAGTAATGTAATAGCTAAGTGTTTCTTAAATGTTTCTCTTTCTCTTTGTTTATCCGTTTATGTTACGTTTTTCTTTCACGAAAGAGATCGTTGAAAATTGTATGTAACAAGCGCGTTTGTTCACAAAGCGCATCTGTTGCACAAATGTTTGCGCGCAATTACTCATGAAAATCAAAACGAAGGGAAAGTGGTGGTGCGCTTATAAATTTAACCTTGCACCTGGTAACTGGTTTTCTAGAACTGGTTTTCTACTAGTTGTAGAGGGCGAGTAAGCTCTTTAGTTTCTGTATTAATAATAAGTACATGTGTAATAAGCGTACACGCACAAATTCGCAATTCAATAATTTCTGTGTTAAAAGTCCAGATTTTTTCTTGACAAAGAATATAGTTTCTTTTTTTTGTCAAAGAACATGTTTAATTTATATTTATTTAAACATTTATTTCACTTTTGTCGTCCGGTTACTTAAAAACAAAAGGGGATAATTTTTATGTGCAATCGTAAGCAAACGTCTACAAGCACATGAAGTTCAACCAATGATAACTCGAACAATGAAAGACATTATTTGCAACTTCATGTGCTTAATCATTCACGATATACCAACTATTGCATGTACTTTCAAGAAGAAGCGACGTTTCTTTTTTTTTGCGACCCAAATCGACAGTCATACATGCATTTCGGGCATTTGTATTGCGACGCGAGAGAACGTCTTGTAATAATTCACATCAAACCTCGACTAGGAGGATGTAATTGATTTGAACTGCTCGAACACACGTTTCCTCACGATTGGTTGTATCCGTTTGCGTCAACAAACTCGCTCGCTCGCTCGGCGGGGATAGCTCGCTAGGATTTAACTTGACGGGATATCTGCAAAAGATCGGTAATACTTAATCGCTCGTCGACTCGTCAACATCGTATTTACTAAGAGCTATAATATTTCAACATTCGGACGAGAAACAATTGTCGGCGAACAAAATGAGTGAGTAGATATCCTCATCAGTTTTCGAGACACTTCATCTAGAATTAATTACCAATCGGTTTTTGACACGCGCGTGATTTCTTTATTTTAACAAACATGTATACGAGTGCCATTAAACATAGAAGAAAATCGGTTATTTATTCGGAATCGCGAGGTGCAAGATAGAAATAAGAAGTAAAAGAACTGATGTGTAATTGCATCTTGACGCGTCAAAAAATATTTATAATATTTCGGTGTGCCAACATTTTTTTCAGCTTTTTCTCGTTCGTGAAAACGTACATTCGCCGGTTGCTTCACACTTGTTTTTACTGATATAAGAGATTTTTAAGTTTAAAAATAATGATGAGCACACATGTGTTGATTAACTTGAAAACTTGTCTTAAACGATCACATTTAAATAAGACGACGTTTTCAATATAATGTTCAGCTTGATAATTTGCAGCATTGCATAATATACATATATTGTCGGTCAGTCTCAATCGCTGTCTGTCAACAATTTCAAGATCCACAAAATTTTCCATTAGATCGCATTTTTACTGATGCTTGTTTTTATTGATACTAATTTGTTCCCTTTTCTACTAATTAGCTTCATAAAGACTTGACATTTTGTATTATAATTAGTTTACGTAAAATTAATAAAATCAAACTGATCATCGGTCCACACGATTGCTCTTTCATGACTGTGATAACCCTGTGATCGTGCTTCTCTCGCAAAAGCGAACAGCAAGGTTGTCATTAATGTTGCAAAAATCGATCTTACTTTTCACATAGAGATTATCTAAATAAAGTCTTAAATAGAGTTGCTCTCAGTGTTTTTTTTTTTTTTTTTTTTTTTTTTTTAGTTAAAATAATGATGTCTCCTATTCAAAATGATGTACAGTTAGATGAAGTATCGCGCGAAATTCTGTCCACACACAAGGCGTCTAATTAGAATTATCGAGTGTTCGTTCATTATTAACGTGCCGGTCTTTTGTACAAGCATCGCCGAATTTCATCCAACTCGACAACCTAAAAGCGGTTTATCGATACACACTGAATTCGAATTGGCGATAATGCGATCCAACAAGTCGTAACTCTTTTTTCTCTCTCTCTCTCTCTCTCTCTCTCTCTCTCTCTCTCTCTCTCGAGATAGTATAGCTCCAAGGTAATCCCATGTCAGTACCGTTCGCGATCGATGTGATTCATTTCGAGTTGCGCAGCATGAAGTTTTCTTTCATTATCAGTTGATTAGTATCGTCGTTTCAATTGATCCGCTCTTATAATACGGAATATTAACAGATACACCGGCTTCGACGTTTCGCATTACTTCTGCTCGAGTTTAAAACAGTAGAGATGTATATATTTGGTTTTTTTTTCTCTGACTTTTTTTAATTTATTCAGTTAAAAACTGTGCGAGTTTATATTGTTTTATAAATTCTTACAAGTTTTTAAAATTTTACGGTTTTTTTTCTGTCTGATAATAACAGCCACTTACAATGAGTCTTTTGTTACAATAATAAATTTCCATGCGTGGCGTTGCGATATACGGTTATGTGCAATAATCATAATTTATATGTTTACAAATAAAAGCAAAGTAATTTTCTTTGTGCAACACATGCAACAAGTGTCTTCGTTATTTATCGAGATAAAAAATTTACTGAAATACGATTATCGTAACGGTTTGTTTGCTTGTCTCAGTCTCTCGTGTCTACACCTATATTTGTGTTTAAACAATCGGGTTTTCCCCCGATGAGAAACAGAAGGAAATATTATTATTATCTTGATGGTGTAAATTCCGCGATGTTCTCTTTCATTATTTCCACCTCGTGTGTGTCAAATATATCAGAATCTCCTCATTTGTTTTTCGTGTTTGCAATCTTCTTACACTTATCATCGATTTGCACTTTTTCTCGACGTGCTTATCGACGTGCTTTGAGAGAACATTATTTACGATAAGCGCAGTAATGGATGCGATTTTTCTTCTGATCGTTGACATCGTTATTGCAGCAAAATTTTTTATTAATTGACGATATCGATGCAAATATTGCTAAGCAATCAGTTGCGTACGTACGTGATCGTTCACACAGAGATGTGCTGTGCATTTCACATTCTTTTGTGTGTGTGTGTGTGTGTGTGTGTTGGGCAACACTACTATTCTACATATGTAGCGTGTTCCAAATTCATCCTTGAAAAGTAGGATACATCAAAGGTCAAACTGTAAAAAAGAATATCGATTTATTTAGCGCCGGGAGATATCGAAATAATTATAGCTTTTGTGTTTTACATTGCAAAAAAACAAAACATTAGAGAAGTTCTCTTTAACTTAAACTAGCTTTAGCTTCACTTGTGAGAAATTTATTTATGCTATACACTCTCAGCTTTTTGATTGAGCATTTGGTATAATGTTTTTGGAAACTTACTCTTTAGATTAAATCTTAACGAGAAGCATATGTAGATATTTAAAAGTGAAAGAGAGAGAAGAAGACATTGACATTTTGATAACCGATGCTGACATATTGCTTCGGTGTTTATCGTGTTTCTGTTACATAACTTTTAAAAACTTTTAATAATTGGTTAGGAGATAAGTTATTCACAGGTCGTTATTATACGTACATTTGACCTCTGCGATAATATTATCACTTTCTCATAACAGTCTTGTTTATTCTACTTTTATCAGTAACTGTAAACCAAAAAATGTTAAAAATCAAAATCAATCTCTTTCATTTTTCTTTCGTTGAAATCAATTTTATGAAAGTTGTAAGCGCACCGCTTCAACCACAATAAAACAAAACTTTCGTAATATTTAGCGCTTCTTGGCAAACTTTGCCCCAATTGAGTTACGCCATTAAACGCGAAACCGAACATATGGCTCCGTCAAAAACAGATTTATGTTTCGCGATGACGAGAAGTGTTTAGATTGAGTAATTCGTCGCGAGTTTGTGCACGTTTATTATGCGTAATCATTATTTGCACAATTACATACGTGGAAATTTTTCTCGCGCAAAAGTACGTGATTATAAAAGTGTATAAATTTTAATTTCAATAATTATGTAAAAAATCTGATTGAAGTTGATGTATGTGTAAAAATACTAATAATCATCTCGCACAAACGAGACTTATTGAAATTTCTAACTTATTATGATTGACGTGGAGAATCGATTATATTGCTATACAAGATTATTCTTAAATAAGGAAAGAAAATATACATATAATATATAATTGCACATGCATCCGGCATATATTGGCTGGTATCGATCTCAATACTTAGTTGTTATTCTTACTTGTATTGCATAATGATAATAAATTCAAGTAATTATCTCGTCATTATCTCGTTTTCTATGAAATTCTCGTATGAATGATTCCTTGTAAGAATCACATCTAATTGCAATCGTATATAAGATAGCAAAAGGAAAGAAAATCAATTAAACTTGAACGTATCGGATGAGTAATATCAAGTGATATAATTTGGCGTAAAACAGCACGTATTTAACGATCACGAATAAAAATACGAGAATATTTTTCTGCACAACTTCAGTCTGCAATAAAATAGCAACAGATTGTTACGAAGATTTTATACGAACACTTAAAGACATTTGTATTTGTGTAAATTCTCTGCGTGTGATTTTTTTTTTATAAGAAGAGTTCACTTCATTATACTCATGTATAAAAAATATGACCCTGTTCGCTTCGAGTTGTATATTCTAATCTTCTTATTACCATCCTTGAACGATCCGCGTGTGCATGCGTGCGTATGTACGCAAATGATCTGTAACAGTAGTAGTTGACTTTCGTGTTCACCTTGAACGAGTTGTTGTCCGATGCTTTATATCGATTTGTACACCCGACCTCTGCACGCAAGTGTTTCGATAGCGATTCCCGAATATTAAATGCGACGATTTTTTTTCATCAAGAGTCAGTTAACAACTCGCGATATATAGAAATGTTAAATTAGCGAGAGAAAAATCATCGCGCGCTATTTCTGTTTTCTCCCGAGAACGATCGTACAAACTGAATGCAAGGATGCGTAAAGATACGTAAATCCTATATATTACTGTATCGAAATTAGCAATGTCAACTGTTGCGATAAGGAATCGTTAAATTTATGCTCTTTTCATTATTGCAGTTCGAACAACTGTTTTATCACTTTGCTTGATTGCGTCGGCGATGGCATCGCCAGTTCAAACCGATATGGCCCTTAGCGCTGTTAGCCAAGGCGCTCAGTTATTTTCCACGAATTTCGTAAAGGTAAAGACTAAACAATTGCATTATTCATTAACTCTTCGGGCGCAATGTTAAGTTAACATTATGAGATAATCGCTTTTTTTTTTTTTTTTAGACAGTTGCAAGTGAAAACACGCAAGGTAATTTGATATGCTCGCCGTTGAGTGCTAATATTGCCTTGAGCATGGCTGCCGTTGGTTCCGGTGGAAACACCGAGGCACAGTTCAAGGATGTCCTAAAGCTGCCGTCTGAAAAGACACAGACTTTGAGCGGCTATCATAATCTCATTCAAACTTTAAACGTAAGTCGATTTGTATCATACAATTACATACGTATTATGTGACATTTCTTGAGTAGTACTGATCAAAACTATACGTATGTTCTTCTTGCAGAATGTTGAGAACGTCACTTTGAAGCTCGCCAATAAACTGTTCGTCGGTGAGAATTTTCCGGTGAATCCCGAGTACAAACAAGAACTCCAAACATATTATCTTTCTGACATTGAGTCGGTGAATTTCGCTCAGAAGGCGAAAGCTGCGAACACCATCAACACCTGGTGTAAAGAAAAGACCAACAATCGTATCGACAGCATCATTAAAGAAGGTAAAAAATCAATTTTTATCTTTTGATCACTTTAAAGCCAGAATTATTAAACAAATAATACGACAAAGTCTCTTCACAACCAAATGACGAGGATACAAAGACAATTCATTGGAATTGTGCGTGAACAATACTTATGGTAGCTTATACGATTGATTACAGAGGATGTGGACCCATTAACGGCACTCGTGCTCGCTAACGCTGTGTACTTTAAGGGCAAATGGCAAAACGAATTTGACCCGACGGCCACCCACGATCGTCCGTTCCACGTTGATGCCAACACCGTGAAGAATGTTTCCACGATGTTCAGAAAGGGAAACTACAAATACGTCGATATGCCGGAGTACGAGGCTAAATGCATCGAGCTCCCATACGCGGTAATGTTGCTTTTCCACGAATAAATTTTTGTAAGCATTTATTTTGTCTTCATGAAAAAAACATCAATATTCACAGATTTTTTCGCACTATTACAGAACAAAGAAGTTAGCATGGTGATTATCCTGCCCAACAAGATCGACGGACTCGCCGCGTTGACTGACAAGCTCAGTGAAGTTACTGCGGAATGTAGCACTCGTCTCGCCCAAACGTACGAGCGTGAAGTTCAGGTGTTCCTGCCGAAGTTCAAGACCGAATCCAAACTCGATCTTGGAGACACTTTGTCCAAAAAGGTATGAATGATAACATTTATTGCGAGTAATTGATTGACAGCGAATGAGACGCTGTGTCTAACGCGCGGCGTTACTTTGTCGCAGATGGGTCTTTCCGAGCCGTTCACCGACAAAGCCAACTTCAATGGAATTTCTAGTGTACCTTTGAAGATCAGCAAGGTTGTGCAAAAGGCTTTCATTGAGGTTAACGAGGAAGGTAGCGAGGCAGCCGCCGTCACTGGTAAGTATATTTAACTGTTTTTTATACTTTTTTATTTGTGGCCAATAAAAACAGGCGAAATATTATCTTTAAATCTTTTAATAATTCTTTCTTTTTATAAGGTTTTTAAATTTGTTGTTTTATAATTTATTATTTATGAATTTATTTGCTTTTATATTATTCTTATGGGTATTATATATTTTGTTATTGTCGTAGAGATTTCTAATCGAACAAGAAATATAAGATAAAAATGAAGAAAATATAACAAATAAAATATACTAAAAAATACTAATTTTTTAATATCAAGAGTTTCGCCCGCTTTTATTTTTGGGATACGTCAAGATTCTTATTTGCTTCTGAGAAACTCTGAGAAATTTGTTCCGGAAACAAACGATTCGGTTTCGCCTATGCGCGTGTGTATTTTTCCATTATGTTCTTTACATTACGTTTTTTTCCGTTGCAAATTTTCAAAAGTTTTGGCTCTCGGAGTTTCTGCGGCACGGATGTATGTAATTTTGTACGCTGCCGTGATTTTGAAAGGCTAAATGCTTAAAAAAAACAATATATTGCTTTTAAGCAATAGTTAATAAATATTGCTCGCTCACTTTCTACATTCAATTAAAAGTCGCTAATCTGCACAGAATGCTTTTTATTCTTTTTATTCTTTCTTTTTGTAGTTTTTATTATCTTCGCTTTTTTTAACGCATGTATGCATGTACTATTGCATTGTCAATGAGCATGTGTGTCTTGTCTTGTTTGATTGTGCACTTCTTCTACTCACATCGTTATTACTTTCGGCATACGACGATTTAAAGAAAAATCGCCTATAGCGCAATTGCCGCAGTGATATATATATATATATATATATTTTTTTTTTGTCATCGTTAACAATACATAGAATAAGAAGAAAAATTTTTTTAATTTTATGAATATTCGAAATGTTACAATAATTGTTACAACATCCGATTATCTCGAGATTTTTCAATACGAAAAGTGAATCTTACGAAATTCTGTTCTCTTCTTTCGCTGTAATTGACTCACTTTTATTCGATAATATCAATAACTGTGGTGATCAGAACGCAGAATATACTAATTAAATTTCTGGATTGAAGCAGCACTTTAAACTAATATAATAACAAAAAAAACGAATAAACTTTACTATAAGGAAAAAGAGAGATGAAAAATGGCAAAAAGTTGATTGAAAAAAAGCTTAAACCTATAAATTATTTGATCGTGAAAAATAATTATATTCTCTTCCCAATATTTTGCTGTTGTCTTGACGTTCGTTATTCGTCGATTCACTTAAGTTATCAGTCGCTATCAACTGGTCGTTGATAAAACAAAACTATTTTTCTTCGGTCTGTCATAAAATTGGATACAGAATGACTTATTTGGACAAAGTGTTATCTGTTTATTCGACGACGAGAAAAAGAAACGCATGTTTAAACAATCTTTCTAACATTTAAGATCTAACTAAAAATATAAAAATGCAAACAGTTTATTACTTAATTGCAAGTATTTTTTGTCGAATACTATCAGTGGTATTTCACTTGAGCAATTTATTGGAAACTCGACGATCTCGCCAATGAAACCGAGTAATTGATTTACGGAATGATCTTCTGACAGATGCCTTTATCAGACCTCTCTCGAGCGTCTGGGCACCACCGCAGTTCTTAATATTTCGCGTCGATCATCCTTTCCTGGCGATTATAAACATAACAACGTCGCGTTGCTTTTAACAAAGATTCTAGGTAGAAAGTTGTTTTACACTTACATCTTGTAATGTGGCTCATATTAGCCGTACTTTGATATTATCAAGCTTTTTTGATATTATTAAGCTTATTTATTAATTAAGAAATCTCTTTTTTTTATAAAGAATAGGTTTGTGTACTTTTTATAATTTATACAAATTGTTTCATACATCAAATTCAGCAATATAAGATAATAGTATTTTTTAATAATTTTTTTTTATAAGAGATATGGTTTTTTTTAATTATCTTGATGTTCACTTCCTCTTATTTTTATAGCTTTATTGAATTTTTTAATGAAAACTTTTGCAAGTGATATTTTTGTTTTTTGTTGCTATATTTTTTAGTTTTGTTTGTCGTTTGATTTTTTATTCATAGCGCAACACGAAAATTTGAAGTGCATTTAACTTGGTTCTTTTGCACACACAAGTAATTATTTTCATTAATGATCAAAGGTTTTTATAACGTAAATGTTTTCTATGATTTAAGAGAAGATACATATCTGTAATGAAGTTTAGATGGCAAGATAAAATTTATTAATATTTATCACTAAGCGTTTTCTCTTCTTTATAAATTTTACATTTTATTTTTTTCTATTTTATACACACATAGAAGTTAAATGTATAACACAAAATGTGTAACTCGCAGAAATTTTCGAGAATAATGACTTAAGACTGCATGTGAAACATCGTCTTTTTGAATCGATTTGAAAGCACTTTGACGCTTCCTAGCCATTCTTCGAATCTTAACACAAAACCATTACAAGATGGGATTTGGTATTTCTCTGGTAGGCATCAGCAACCGAAGATTTCTACCTGATTTCGTGAACTTCGATGCGAACAAGCCGTTTTCGTTTGTAGTGCAAGCTTCAAGCAGTCTCGAACTATTCCGAGGCCAAGTGCATGACCCAAGAAGTTAACAAGACGTTGACACGCGTGTGAACACACGTAAAATGCGGTAGCGGCTAAAAACGATCTGTAAGACTTGCCTATTACTCTGCTTAAACACTTTTTTTTTTTTTTTTTGGTTTACTTCTTCCTTCTCTTTGCTCAATAATATTTCCATCACATGCGATCGCATTTGACGTAATTTCTTGCACATTCCACAAACAATCGGTTGTCTTGCAAGCTCTTATATGGTAATATGGTTATCACTGAACGATCTGTCTCCCAATCCAATGATGGAATATTAACAAAGTATTTCTCAGAAACTCAAGTAGCGAGTATGAGAACGACAAGACGAAAATTAAAGAAGAAAGATACGTTCTTGCAGAAAAAGTGAGAGAAAGGATGATTTTACCACACATTTAGCCTGCAAAGCATACATTCGTGCGATGTCAAGATAGGAGCATTGATGTCACTGAGTATATCAAGTTAATGCGACATCTGATTACTGATATTTTGTTCGCAGCTCTTTCATTCGTGCCACTTAGTGCACATTGGAAAGCTCCGTCGACACCAGAGTTCAAAATAAATCGACCGTTTTATTATTACATTCGTCTTAACAAGAAAACATCTTTGTTCGAGGGTTACGTGAACATTCCAAAAGTGTATTAGTTAACTTTTTACATGTATGAAAAAAAAACCTTTTCGTATAACTAAAATTTTAGTCTTCGGGACGCATTTTGTGGGTAATTATTTATTAGCGGTAAAAATAATATGAACAAAAATCGTAAGAATATTTATAAAATAAGACATTCTATACATGTCAAACAGTCTTTGTGTTAATTTGTTTTATTTAATTTAAGCTAAAATTAAACACAATTTTATTGTATATGTATAAATATATTTGATACGTTTTGATCTCGTTACAACAATGTGACTTTAAATCTCGAATTCTTAACATTTGTATATATAATATAATCGTTAAATATCTTACGTGTATTGTGTTTTTTATTCTGCTACATATTATTTGATAGAGTAATCTATAAACGAGCAACAAACTACATTATTTACAATATAATATAGATGAAACCTATGTTTTTTTTTTTTTAACATAAAGAAGCAAAAAGCAATATCTTAATATCCTAACAAATATTAATTCCGTAAAACTTTCGCCTGTATTAAACTTTATAAGGATCATGTTTATATCTCACTCCTTCATATTATCATATTATACCTAAATAAACTGAAAAGGTCTGAAACATTGCGATATGCATGCGATAATTATTCTTCTCTTGAGATTGTCTTGTATCTTCAAAACTTCATATTATCATACTGTTCGGTGGAGAAAACGACACGAACAAAATGTATTATGTTCTCGCGAAGAGAGATTTCGTTAGAATGATTTCTCAAAAGTTAGCCAGGCAATTGCAAAGTAGCTAACAATCTATATATTATATTTGCAGGTATACAAATTGCTCCCGCTAGTTTGCCGCTAAGACAACCGCCAGAGTTTCACATAAACCGACCTTTCTATTATCACATAAAATACGCCTTGTCAAATGTGGCTTTGTTCAACGGCCATGTGATCGAACCGAAAATCTAGACTGTCCGATAAGGAAATACTGAATAGAAGAGATTTGTCGAAGTTCGCTTGATTTATTCAAATCGTTTAAGTCCAAGTTTTTGTTTTCGTCGAATTTGATTTTGAGATTTTAATGCAATGTAATAATTGTAAAACTTGATTCGTCACTTCTTCGTCTCTCATTGACGAAGAATAATAATAAATATTTCTGCGTAATAAACGCTGTAAATAGATTGTTTTAATAAATTTAATATGTCAATCAATTTTACGTTTTAATGCGATCCGAATGTAATCATAAAATTAGTTTTATTACATAGATACTAATTATACGTATCTTTACAATAGCAGTTTGTTCTTATTTCTTAACGTTTTTATATAAGTTTGTTTTTGTTTTTACCATCATTGTTTCAACAGAAACGAATCTAAATCTACGTCATTGCAGACCGCAAAATATTGTTTGCACATACAATTTTAATTTAGTCTGAGTTTTGATCATTTTTCTTCGTAAAGCTGAATATGATTAAAAACGTCTTAATGATCACATACAACTGATTGGATTTTTCTGAATTATTATCCACGATCATCTCTGTTGCTTATGTTGATGATCCTTTATATCACGTTTTGATTTTATTTTTTATATATCTTTTTAATTATATTAAAATTACACGAATATTAAAAAGAACCGTTGTGCGATCAATGTGGTCAAATATGAATATAAAGATATTCTTTTTTCTAGCATTTCAAATTATGCTGAAAATACTCAGAAGTCAGATAAGAATCAACAAACCTTTCTACTACGCCATTAAACACAATACTGTTACGATCTTCGACGGATTTGTCAGGGAACCAAAAGTTTAGAAAGGTTAGAGATTTTCTTTTTTTCTGAGTAATTTATATATTCTACCGTTTTTAGTCACAACATTTAGCAGAAATAAAATTGTTGCGTCGATATGTGTTTGTAATCATCTTCTTAAAAGCATGCACATGTATTACTTATTTAGAAAATTGTTATATATTGAACGTATTAACTACTTATGTCATCGTTAATTGCTGAATTTCTGAAAGATTCAGCAATATCGAAAATGTAGTTTATTAGTGATGTTCCTTTTTAATTATGTTAAGTAAGTATTGAACGCTAACTTGCGTATTATATTATGGCTCTGAGACGCCTAAATTTTGATTCCACATTAACAGTACAATTTTTCACATATATAAACATATATAAATCAAATATAATTCACTTAAAAGAAGAGACCATATCAAAACCAGCGCGATTGATTTTGCGCAAATTTCTACTTGTATAAATGTCATTGTCAGAAAAAATTCGCACACATGTTTGAAGTTGGAGTGGAGCGCGCTCCTTTTCAGTGTGCGCTACGATATAAGAAAACTATTAAAGGTGGATTAAAAAAAGGACCAAATTAATTAGATAACAAAAATAATTGAACGCACATTTATTGCTTCAGTCTGTAAAAAGCTAATTGAATAATGAGAAAAAAGACATATCGTGCATATTGTCATACTCATCAACTTCAACGAAGTTACGAGTACAATCTCTACGTCTTTGCAAACATCTAGCATGTGGTAAAACGATAAAATGGGATACACAGTTCATTTTCTTCATTTTCACGTTCTCCACTTGTTTGTTACATGACGAAAATCCTAATAATGGAACCGCATACGCGTCCATTATGCTTTTGTGTCTAACAAAGTGTCTCTCTGTGTAGGCCGACACGTTCGTAAGATCATGGTCTTGTGATTTGTTTCTAGGTGTATTCTTGCCGCTCATAATGCCGGCTCTTCCACGTCAGCCTCTAATTTTCCAAGCGGACAGACCGTTCCATTATATTATTAAACACAATGTAGCGCCGATCTTCGTTGGATTCGTCGTTGCGCCTTCGACAAATTCTTAATATTTTTTTGAGACCGTTTATTACAATAAATAATAGTAGACAGCACACACACCAATAAAAGGCACAATGTAATTCAAGATTTTTATTCAAACGCATTGGGAAAATAAAATACTTGCTTTGTTCAAACAAATTCGCCTTGGATTAATCAAACATCATGTGTTTATTGCATTGAAAACGATTTTCTCACCAAATAACTGCTTTTTAATCATATTTCTCTTGCAATTTGTCACATTCGCTGACATCAACGCCATTGATTTCCTTGAGAATCTCTTCTCAGTATGTTTCTTTATTACATACAGATTATCTTTTTGGTCGGATGATTTGAGGTAGTTAATGAAACAATAAGCTTACGCATATATTCACACACACGAGATCTCGCATCGTAATTCTTCGTAGTTCGATTATCTTAGATGCAATGTCAGTCATTCGTCATTTGTAAATAGCGTACGTAGATATCCGTCTGTTGTTGTTCGCTTTTGTGTGTTGCTTTTGTCGAATTTTCTTTTTTTTTTTTTTTAACTTTTTCTCTCCGTAAAGTAACGGTTTTACTGAATTTATATTCTATTTTTGCAATTTCGTGATTTTTCACGAAACAAATCGCAAATTTGATCAGTTTTCCAACGTACGACTTAACGCGCGCTAGAAACGTAGGCTATGGTCATCGCATTTCGTAGTTCAGTAGAATGCATGTCTTTCTCTTTTTCTTTTTTTTTTCTTTCTGTTTCGCCGTTGTTATTTATCCCGCTCAATCTCGAAGCCAATCGTGGAACAATAATAATAATCCTTTAGCGATCTCCTTTTTTTTTTTTTTATTTCGTTCGAACTAGCACGTTCAATCCCATGATATGTTTCCAGGAGTCGGATTCGAACTGCGCTGTCTAGTGATACCGACCATCGTGACGATTGATCGTCCGTTCTTTTATCAAATTGTCAAGGTTCTCCGGAATCAGGAGACCGGCCACGACGACGTCGTGTCGTTATTCGTCGGGACAGTAACTGTGCCGATTTATTAGCGGTTACAATAAACACATACACCATTTGCGCACACGCGTAAAAAAACAAAATGCACTTGGACGGATCGCCTTACTCTTTCAGAGGCGATTATATTTAATTACACTCCTCAAGTGCACGAATCGTCTGTGTATGTGTGTAAAGTTTATTAAAATGTTCTTATTTTTTGTTTTGTTGTTTGATCTTACAATTTGTTATACGATGAATATATTTATTACTTAATTACAAATGTAATTAATTGTTACTTTTCTTGTTGATGAGTTAGCATTGATTTTTAGAGCTTGCTTGTTTATTGATGTTACTTAGGTGTATAAGAAAATTATATGTTTATATATATATGCAAACCAAAGAAACAACTAGGAAAAATATATATCAATGTCCACGTAAGCTTCTCGCGTGTAATTTAATATACACACAATTCGTCCAACGTAAACTGTGTATTTATAATGTTAGAACATTATTGAAAGTTCGTGAAAGAAATGTTTCTTGTAAGAAATACGAAAATTCAAAGCAAAACTAGATCGTCGGTGTATCGTTTAATTATAATTTTGATTTATGTGTCTCGTTACAAAAACAGCTTAGTGAAAATGATCGACAAAGCCAAAAAAAAAGGCAGTTTTGTACTACCTGTCCACGTCGAGAAGAGCCTCGATTGTTCCAACGTCTCTCAGAATCAAATGCGATCGTCTGACCACCGAAGTAAAATAAAAATTTGAGAATGTATTAGACTTTTTATTCTTTCCTATCTGACACACAATTTTCTTTCTCATTGCGACGTTTGTCTTTCTTTTTTTTTTTTAATTTTATCTCTTAGTTTTCTCACTTGTGCTTTACTTTTTAATCGTATGTTTCAGCCATTGTCTCTGCGAATAAAGACGAGACAATATCGTTCTCGCCGCCAGAAATATTTTCGATCGATCATCCGTTCATTTATAGCATCATCAAAAACGGAAAAACATTTTTTCGAAACAGTCAATGTTACGTTGTTTTACGGCCTCGTTTATGATCTGATAATATAATTGTAAGTCATCGGAATCGTTCGTGTCATTATTCTCAGTATCAGTATAATGCAACTTGGAAGTGTGCAAAGTGTATCAAAGCGGCCGAAAGTACATTTTCGTTCCAATGCATTTTTGTTTGCTTTATAAATTATGTGCACATCCACTGGCAAAAGTGTTCGTCGTGTCGTTTAAATTGATGCGTTTTCGTTTATTTATATTCTTTATTAAATCAGGTGTGAAGATGTATGCATTTATTAATAAAAATTTAAATTTTTTATTGCTTGTAAATACATTTGCTTATCCAGTTGATAGGTGCATACATTGATGAACTAAATTTCGCAGCATTGTATTTTTACGCTTACCTCTTCATCTGTGTGTTCATAATTTATTTACATATTGGCAATTATTAAACGGTTAATTAATATCATCACGTAAAAGCAGTTTAGAAAGGTGATGGTATTTTCGTTGCCATGAGCAATACTTCTTGTTTTCCAGGAATAACGAGAAGGCTGTGTTTGTGCTACGATAAAATCGAAATCAATCGTCCGTTTTATTATGTTATTGTAAAACGCGTTAATAATCAAGAATTTGGAAGTCAACATGTAGTGTCGCTATTTTCCGGAATCGTTAATAATCTTAAAGTCGAATAATACATATTATTGATCTGATGGCTGAGATACAGGTTGTGTCTTTGGCAGTTAAGGTTTTTATATGTGCTATACGAAAAAAAACCATCAAAACTTATAATACTATAAAATAGTACTATAAATAAAATATGACGAAACAAAAAAAAATGCGTTTGTATTATCTGTGTGTCTTCTGTGTATTTTTCATGGCGTCAGTGTTTTTATGCATGTTTTTTTGCATTTTATAAACATGTGTCTTACAAATTGTGCGACACACTGGTTGAAGTTTGTTATTTGAGAAATAAAACAATTTTAATATTTTTTGTTTCCTTTTCTCTGTGACTGACGAACTAAATTTCACGGCAACATATTTAAGCTTTATCTGTGTGTTCGTCATTTTTATTTATATATTGGCAATTGTTAAACGGTTAATTAAAATTACGCACAAGCAATTTAGAAAGTTGATCGAATTCTCTCGCCGTTCCATCAGCAATACTTTCTGTTTTCCAGGAATATCGATAACGCTGTGTTTGTGCCAGAATGATGAGATCGAAATCAATCGTCCGTTTTATTATGCCATCGTAAAACGCGTTAATAATCAAGAATCTGGAAGTCAGCGTGTAGTGTCGCTATTTACCGGAATCGTTGATAATCCCAAGTTCGAATGATTCCAAAATACATATTAGATATCACCTGAGATCCATGTAATTGGCATTTCTCAATAAACGAAAAAAAATAAACATCAAAACCACAATAATATAAAATAGCACTCTAAAACATTGTTATATATAAAACTTTATTATGATGTGCAATATATTACATATACGTAAAGATGTATATATTTACGTGTGGATTTTAGATACATGTATGTAAAATCTAACATAGTTTTATTCTCTTCTCTGGATTGTTTTATACATAATGTACAAAATGTTGGAAACAAACAGATTGAACAAGTATTCATTACATACACACACTTTTATTTTGTGACGCATATCTTTAAGAAATTTTTTTGTATATTAAACTCTCTATATTCAATCATATAACTTGTGATAATAAAAAACTCAATATGTAACTTTTGGGCCACATGTTTTCACGTCCTTTAACGTTTCTGAAGATATTTCTTTCTTTCTTTCTTTCTTTACATTTGTTTTTTTTTTTTTTTTTTTTACATTTTTTGTACGGACAGGTATATTTCTTTGTTTTTTTGACAACGTCTCTTTTTTTTTAATCGTTTTATTACATCTTATTTTTGCCTATACATAGATGTATAACGTGATGTCGCATATGGGATGAATCCTAATATGTTTCAGGATTAGGTTTGAGCCTCAAAAGTATCCAGATGGACGAAGAGTTCGAGATTGATCGTCCATTTATCTATAATATCATCAAGTCAGACCAAAACAAGACAACTCCTGATATTTTGTCGCTCTTTAGCGGATATATCGTCAGCCCAAATTAATGATAGTAATAATGATAGCCGAACACAGTTTTCCATCGTAGAATAATATAACATTATTTATTTATTTTTATCTCTCTCGACGGAATTAACTTATTATACTTTCTCTAATTAACAATTCTTTAATAAATTCTGTAGGCGAGCACTAAGTATTCTATTCCGGACTGCGATCACAGTCTCCCGCCCGCAAAGTGTCAATATTTCTCTGACGAACGTTGTTTTTTTTTTGAAACTCTTCGAAATGGTAACTACATCTTTTGATTATAAGTTTTTGATTGTTGCGATTAGCTTCTAAAAAAAAACATTAAATAAACGTTTATTGTTATGTTGCACTAGAACGAGTGTATTTTTCTCTTTAGTGTATTTATCTCTCATAGTCTCTTTTATTGTCTTATTTGTTTACTTGAGTGATAATCAAATTCCAGTGTGAAATGAAAATCAATATTTGTTTTACACATAGATGTCCTATGTTTCAAGTGGCATATAATTGACAAGTTAAAATTGATACACTGATAGAAATTCAAAACAAAATTTCATATTATACACAATTTTCAGAGATTAATTCTAAGCTACCTCATCATATTCACACATGTAATTTGCTGCATGTCTGCGAAAGACTAGGAAAGTATTTGTAAAAATATTTGCTTATATGCACTGAACAACAATTTATCAGTTATTAGTTATTACTGATTCTTCAAAACTTTGTTTCAGTTATTTCCCTACGTAGTCGAGGAGGCCATCGTACACCTGTGTTTTTTATTGATCGTCCATTTGCCTTTAGCATCATTAAATATGTCACAAATGCCGAGACGAGTTTGTTAAATGCAATTTCTGTTTTTGCTGGACAATATGTAAAGTAATTGACTTAAAATAGCAAAATCGGTGAGAAAATATATACTTGCGTTCGTTTTAGCTCAATGTATGCAGGATCATTTTTTTTGCAAGAGGCACAAATGTTTGGAGAGAAAGAAATAAAAACAAACTTTATTATCGAACGCGCAATTAAACTTCTCGATCTGCTTTACGGTTTGTGTGATGGTTATTATTTTTAAGCGCATGTATATGACATACTGCATACGAATGGTGCATGTGACGTCGCATGTGAAGCAGTGCTTTGTAACATGTGACACATGTTAGGAGTTAGGAGAATAAATAGAGATTTTATATGTGATATTAACTATATTTTTTATCTCAAATCATTGTAGAGATTGTGAAAGTATATATACAAGTGTACATGAAATTTAAATTATAGTATTCAGAATACTACAGACATTTCTTCGATTAAAAGTAACGCGTAGTTATGTTTGGTTGTCTATATGTTTCAGCACATATAGTTTAATAATTGTGTACATATATAATCCTCAGTTTTTCATCTCTCTTTCGTTAAATATTATATGTCCAAGTTTCTGGACAGTGAAATAACACGCATGAAACAGGAAATTTTCTTAGGAGAAATTCCTACGTTGAGTTTATTATATAAGAAAATTACGGTTTACGTAAGATAAGCACGGTAAAGTATCTGTTCTCTTCTGTGTAACAATTGCAAAACATACTCAAACAGAACGTCAAAGAATCGAAATAAAAATAGAAATTTTAACAGTAGAGCGGATCGATGATTTTGTTTCAGGAATTGAGATGGTAGAGTATTCACTCGTAGTCCCGGAGGCTCCGGAATTTAAAGTCGATCATCCATTCGTCTACGGCATCATTAAATCAAAATCGAACGAGGAAGAATTCGTGCCCTTATTTGTCGGAATAGTCACCGAAAATTGACCTGAAAAAGAGCGATGACTGATAAATTACCGAAGAAAATAAAACCAAATAATCGAGGGATTTGAAAAACACTTGTGATGATTAAAATGCAACATTATTAAATTTAACTATAAAAAAAATTCATCACAATTATAATTATATATAAATTTTTATGAGATGTAAAACTTTCTCTTTCATATCTATGTGTATATAAATTACTTTTGTTTTAAACAATTGCTTAATAAGCAATAAATAACTCTTTAATTAGACTTTTTTATGTTTTAACAATGTATTGCATTTAATAAAGAATGATAATGAAAGTGCATGTTTTTAGTAGTAGTACTATTTATACTTATACCATCGATACCTATATGTGTTTATGACTATCATATGCCAACTTTATGCACATAAGATACTTCTTGTATTTTAGGACACAATCCGCTTCTCTTCTAATATTACATCTTTTGTTTATTGTTTGTAAGTTCTAATTTATATGTTGCAGTATATTACAGCGTTACATTATTCACATATATCCGTGTAAAAAAGAAATACTGCATAGAATCAAACTGAAAATATAAGTACGAATTATTTCAGAGATCGTCAATTATTTTCAATTCGATTATCATTTTGTACTGCATGATGACAATTTATGTGCTTCTAAACACATGTATTATGACAATATCAATGTTGCATGTGATTTAAAGCTATGTGTGTGATGTTAACATTAAAAAAAAAAAAAAAAATTGTATAATACAAATGACTTACTTTCCAGGTGTAAGGATTCAAGTACTGTCTGCTTCAATTACACTTCGTCCCCCGCTGCAATTTATAGTGGATCGTCCGTTTATTTATACTATCGTTAAGTCACACCGCGACAACGAGGCTACAAATAATGTCATAAATTTATTTGTTGGACAAATTTTCGAACCAATTGTGTAATCATTGATGAGAAAAATTTGCAAAAGTGCGTACGTAATTGTATACAATATTGAATAAACACAAATGCGGAACATTTTGCAAATTTCCTTCATTTATAAATCAATGTGCAATGTTTTGGAAATAACAAATGATAATGTATAATTTGGAGAAAACAATTAATGCTACTAGCGCGTTTATACGTTTTACAATGTAGCAACATTACAGACGTAAACATTGATAAAGAGTTAGCGCGAGTTCGTATAAATCAAATTCTTTATTAGCAACAAGGCACTTGTTGGTTGTACAAATAAAATTCAATATGCGTGTAATATAGCATAGCGGAAGCCCATATGTTAGAACATTTTTTTTCTATATAACAAATATCGCGTGTAACAGAACACAACATAATTGTACATATAAATCTTATTGGTCATGGTATAAAAATGCGAGATTGCTTTCATAAGTATCATATTTCTTATATAAGTAACAAGTATTACTCCTCTTTTTCTCTTGCGCGATATTTATTAAAACTACTTAATCAAAATAAATTTGCACGTAAGTATGCACATTATAGCACATGTGCACATGATAGCATGGAAACAATTATATATCGCAAAGCGAAAAAAAAATAGTAGCTTAATTAACTTGATACATCGTAAATTATTTGTGTGTTCACATGATTCAAATTATTTTAATATTGCGTGTGTATGTAATATACGCAAAATCTGGCTGTATATTCTCAATCTATTCGTACATATTTCAACTCAATTTGATCCACCATTATTTTTATCATTTTTCATACAGTTTGTTTGAAACAAAACCAATGTTATTTACTTTTAAATCAAATTTTATGGGTTTAACAGTTACCAACATATATTTGTATAATATGTTTACAAGATCTACGAAACAGAGACTCTTATTCCTGTCGTAAACATTAGATCGTATTACTAACTTCAAGTTTCATCTGTATGATAAACTATTCTAAAGCGATCGTTTGAGTCGCTTATACAACATTAACGAAGACACAATGTGTCGTCATGAAGCAACAATTAATGAGAAACTTATCACTTATAGTTGAGCACTTATCTATCAGGAAGACATAATCGCGCAAGAGTTACAAAAACCTACGTATGAAATTCGTCTCAACAATTAACTTATTCTGCAGTGATTAACAGATTTTCCGACCTTCGACGATTGAGCGGTGTCCGACGTGCCGTTCGATGTCAGTGAGCCTTTGCGTGCTACGCAGGTCTGTATAGTTGCAGTAGTGTCAAGATATTCGTCATCGTTATCCGAATCTGTATCTTTCTCTTTGATTGATTTCTTCGCTATCAAGTCGTCCACGTAACGCTCTATTAAATTGCGATTCTGCATGTTTATCGCGCCGTTACCACTGTTCAAGTAAGGCAGTAATATTTCAGGTATCTCGACGGCGTTCTCTACAACGGCCTGTCGTTCGAGGTGCATTCGTTGTAATTCGGCCAGCGCCTCGTCCATAAAACGAACATTATTTTTGCGATCGGTTTTCGGACCGTCTTCAAGAAATTCTACGGATTTCGGCCGGTTTCTGCCTTTTCCTGTTGTTTGTCTCGGTAAGGTCGCGCATTTAAGCTCGTTAGTAGATAACATGGCAGTGGTAAAACCCATCGGAAACTTGGATTGACCGCGCAGATCATTCTCCAATGGTTGCTCTGACGGAGCCGCGTTTACCTTCGGGGCGGTATAAGTCACATTGTATTCGACTTCAGACGCATCTTGGTTTACCGGAGCTGTGCGATGAGTCAATCGGTTGTGTTGTTGATTTTGCAAAGTGGGATTCCGCCATCTCTCGCTGTTCATTACAACTTGGGCCAGTTGTTGAATAGTTCGCTTCGGCATTTTGTTGTCGACTTCGTCATTGCCAAGTAATTTTGCCGGAGTCGACGAATCGCACGGTTCGCCCAAAGCACGTCGAGCCGTCGCGTTCAGCTGACACATACGCTCGTAACTCTCGCCCTGCCCGGCCAGAATATTATCTCTCAGTGCGAACTTCAGTGTTTTCTTTCGCGATTCCCAAGTGCCGTGATAAGGTGGATCCTGCTCGTAAGAGCGGCTCTCACCGTCCAGAAACGCTGCGGTGAGTATCATGATGGGAGTCGGTTCCCGTTGCGTGAACAGTTTTCTACGCGCCGTCAACGCCTGACTGATATTCATTTCAAGCCGCGCGTTCTCTATCCTCTCCTCGAGCTCTCGCTCAACCTCTAACAACTTGGCTGTCTCACAGATCAAGACTCGCGCGTCAACGTACTGCTTGCCGACTTCCCGAGCGATGCGTCTCTCCGCCGAGGATTGCGTGCGAGTGTCGCTATTGAAGATAGGTTGAAACCCAAGACGTTGCTGAGCCTTTACAAAAGGCGACGTGGACACAGGACCCAGTTTTGACCATATTGTGCCGAGTTTTTTGCTTGCTGGACTGACGACGATTGGCGACACGACGCCAGGTCTGGTATGAGTGGGATTCTGATTGATCAACTCAACGTTCGAATTCGGTATCGTACATGGTACGCGACAAGGCTTCGGCGGAACCAAGTCCAACTTGGGCGGAATCATCCCGGGCTTCGGTGGTGGAAGTAAAGAAGTGATTGCAGGTTCCGGTGAAGGTGACGGTGGCGAGTTCTCGTTCTTGTTTAGTACCGTGGCATGAACGACGTTCAGCAAATGATCCAATCGATTTTCGAGCCTGTTCTGACGATCTCTGTCTACGTCGAGAAATCGTGTCACCATGTCATTCTGCGCAGCTAAAATCTAAAAAGAAATATAAACCTGTATAGATTATTTATATACATTGCATTAAAGATTTAAGGCAATTCGAGAAGAGAATGAAGAAAAAAGAAAAAGACACTCAAGGGAAAGAAATAAAAACTACCAAAACCAAATTATTTAAGAGAACGTACTTTGTTGACAACTTCGTTCTGAGAATTGATAGCGCTAAGCACGAGCTGTTCTATTTTTTGCGCCTTCTTTTTTCTAAATGGCGCGCTCGGTACATTGTCCGTATTCACGGCGCTGTCCCGCGACTTTGCACCGTTCTCAGATTCCGAAGGCGAATCCAGCAAGAATTCCAACAACATACTGTCGTCGTTGCAAGTTGCGTTGTTCGTCACGACGGTCGCATCGGCTGCGTTGGTCGTCAGTATAGGATTATAAAAATCAACAGGTTGATTGTACGTCTCGTTTAATTTGTGCACTTTCGATTCGTCGGTCTTCGACTGGCAAAAAGCGTCGTTCAAATTCTGTGACACATCCGGCGAGTAGTCCGGAGATCCGTTTTGCTTAGCCATGTTCACCAATTCGCACAGGCGAGCAATATTATCTTGATACTGCTTGTACGCCAAATTCTGTCCATAACCGACTTTGCGCGGTTCTTGCGGCATAGCCCGATTCTCGGCGTACGGCGCACTTTGCTGCAGCTGATTCTGCTGGCGGATGATGTTGTCCACGTTGAGATTCGGCATTACGTTGCTCCGCATCGCTTCGTTGAGCAAGCGTTGCTGATTCATATTGTGCACGTTACGCTGAAAAGCGAATTGTTGATCGTTCGCCAGCACATTCTGCTTCGGCAACTGATTCCACGCGAGATTTTGTTGGACATTCTGGTACTGTTGCATGTTCTCCTGAATAATCTGATTCTGCACGTTCTGCACCGCGTTCTGAAAGGGAATCTCGCCGTACGGATAAGGACCCAGCAGATTTTGTCGATAACTGTCCGGTATCGGATCCTCCATCGCAACTGGATTCGTCTGTACCGCTCGGTTGCCGATCTGAACGAAACGCTCGCCAGTGTTTATAGCAACGTCTCTCGTGGGAGAGAGAATCCTGTAGGACTTCGGTATTATGGTCTCATTTGATTCGGGCGAATCCGGATATTCGTTTTCACCTGCGGAGAAAAGATAAACATTGTGAAATTTGACAGACGCAAGATTCTCTTGTCGAAAACCAGAATGACTTACATCCTCCCGGAACCCATGTGGGCGACAGAGCTTCCGTTCGATACAGAGACTGCACAGGTTCTTGATCTTTCAGTCTCATCTGCAGATTCTTGTTGGTTTTCACATCCTTCGGCGGTGACTTCACGTAATTCGCAGTTGAATCTATAATGACATTACGCGATATCAAACGATATTCCTTTTGAACACTGCACCCAGACCTTTGGGTTCTCTCATCATCAATAGTTCTCGTACTCACCTACGGTGTCTATACCGACGTTGACGTTGACCTGGTCCATACGCTTGTTTCTCAACACACGGTCGATGGTCTCGTAGTATTGCTCGACACCAGCGCGAGTGCCCGCTCGCTTGGCCTCGCGATAACACACCAGAACTTGCTTCATGCGCGAGCGACATTGTTTGCCTACTACGTTGTAGCCCTTCTTCTTCATGTATCGCGCGATATTCTCCCAGATCACCTGCGGCCGCGGAGCGAACTCCAGCTGCTTCTGCACCTGCCGGTCCGACCACACCGAGACCAGCAACGCGGTGCTCTCGGGCGTCCACTTGTACTTGCTGCTGTCTGATGTATCCGACATCGTCGCGTCTGTTTACGTGCTCGCGGATGGTCGTTGTACGAAATCGCCGGAGTCACGAGGACCAACAGCGTAGTCCTTTTCTTTTTCTTCTTCCTCTCCCTCTCTTCTTCTATTACATCATTTTTCACTGATCAGACTCATCTCAGGACGTCGATTTTTCGTCAATAACTCGTCCATCAGTCGGATTGCTATTGTTGCACCTTCCAGATAATTTATGTGAAATCACGACGGACACATATCGTACCGCGCCGCTCACGTACCGCGCGATAAGGCACTCTCTGGTGCTCGTTAACCGACACTGATTCAAATTTTAAAGGGACTGTGACCAGTACGCGGGGGTCGGCTGGTGGGAGGAGATGCACCGCGGCAGGATCGGACGTATGCACTTCTGAGCCACTTGATCCGACGGTGTTCCTTTCTGTAAAAATATTTTGTGTTAAGATCAAGAAACGAACTGAATGTTTTTAATTTTTTGAGATCGATGGTGGTTTATAAGCGTAACGCGATCTTTGAAATTCTTTTAAAGGGCGATTTATTTTCTTGTCGAAGAGAAAAGACTTCGCTCACTTGCACTAGCTCGGGGTGACAGCAAGAGTAAGCACGGTATTGTAACGTGGAATGCCGATGATGCTTGTGAAAGTGAGCGTGAGTGAGCGAGAGAAGATCGTAGAGCGAACGGAAGTGAGAGCAAAGTACTTGAGAAGATCGCGCGCATTTGTGGTTTTGACGCACGATTGAACGCGCGACATGATGAAACGCGACATGTTCGGACTTGTAACAGGTGGCACGACAGGTGGTACATTATGCATTTTCCAAACTGGAATTCCAACGAGATCAAAGAGAGAAATCGGCTCTGTCATTTTGGTGTTGCGTTTTTCTACGTACATCTCTGCATTAGCTCGTACAAAATTCTGTTAATTAATTACATTTATTATTATTTTGAAAATTGAGATTAATTATATAATGTACATATATATAATTAAAGCTTTTGTTTATCTATAGTATCTCGCATATTGTTACGAAACCGTTGCTATGAAACGTGCGTTGAGTAATGTAACAACAACACAAACGCAACAATGAATAAGTAACACGTCATTGTCTGACGTAAATTTGACCTTCGATTGACACTTTATTATACCCATAAAAAGACGCAGCCGTCAAATTTTGCTGTCTCACGAAAGAAGATGTAAAGTAAATAATAATGGTAAAAAAAGAAAGATAACGATACATGTATTTCGCACAGTTTATACGTATGTAAATTTCGTACAAGATTTCAAAACATTTTTTTAAAGTAAACAAAATTTGCCAAGACGGAATAATTGCACATATGAGAGATCAGAGAGCAGCAGAAAACGATGTGTGCATCGAAAGAATCAGCTGATTTGATTTTTTTTTAGTGGTTACATTTAAACAATCTGTAAATATAAAAGAATCAGTGAAAAATTTTTTAATCTAACCTAGTTTTTGTTCCTTGTTGCAGATTGCAGCAGGAAGGACGCGTTGCGCCGATAACCACAAACGTAAGGGAAGATTCACAAGACGAGTTTTAGTGTGAGATTCTTCACTAACCAATGAGAACGTTTACTTTCTGGGAACTCAGTGATGACATGTTTGTTTCTAGAAATATGATTTTCTTATTAGAGACATCTGTCACAACATAGAAAACAAACTACATTTGTTTGTTCTCTATATTTTTTTAAGACTAAACTCGGTGAAAATTGACACTAAAGTCAATTTCAATAATCGGCCGTTTAAATTAATTGGAGATGATGAAACCGCTTTTAAAACGTCTTTTTGATCAAACGTGACGTTGCACCGGACTATTTTTTTCTGAAGTACAACAGTCACGTGGTTCTACGAGTTCGAAAACAAACGTTTCAAGATATGTTTTCGATTTGTAAAATCAAAAAAACGCAGTCAATGACTTTTGCATGCTTAGTAATTTATTTTTTTGATTTTACATTCGATCTTTACAGCAAACTCGATAGAATGCAAAATTAATAAATGTGCAACGCGCCAAAATGCTGTCCAATCAATGCACAGATCGAAATAGGATGTTTTTTGTCATCGCTGATGCAGAACTGTGTATAGTGTAAAAACCAATCGCTACCAATCTGGCGGGAACGAACAGGCATGAACAGGAACGATCTCCTCTGATTTCTGGTTGAGACCATGAGACGCGCTACGAACAAAAGAATCGAGTCGTTTAATAAAACAACTTTTGTTTTCCCACATTTTGTTGTTTAAACGTTTGGACGATCATCGTCGAGCAGACAGACCAGTGGGCACAAAATCTCGAGGACAGCTGCGAAAACGACGATCACACTCGGAACTGGCGTCGCAACGCAGAATTTGAACGCACGTGGGTATTTGGTTGCTTAAATGAACTGTCGGTTAACGCGGCAAACGCTTGAGACATGGAAAATAACGAGAAAAATCGAAAGAAAAAAGCTTCGAGTGGTTCTGATGAGCCTCAGACAAAACGTCTCAGGCAGACCGAGCAAACCAATTCAGAAGAGGAGGTATGTGCAAGCAGTTGTTTTTCTGAGTAAAAAACTACATTCCAGAATTTATAAAATAAATTTAACCAGTTATCAAATTTAAATAAGTATTAGGAAACCAATTGTATTGCTCAAAATGATGTGAAAACATTGATATTCATATTTTTACTTGATTTAGGGCATTGCTGGAAAAGTAAAAAAGATTCGCATTCGTAACTTTATGTGTCATGAAGCTTTGGAAATAGTATTAAATGAAAATGTTAACTTTATTGTGGGACGCAACGGCAGTGGCAAGAGCGCGATATTAACAGCACTGACTGTGGGACTTGGCGCTAGAGCAAATGTTACAAGCAGGGGAACATCTGTCAAAGGTATTGCTTAACTTTTTTTTGTATTTCTAAATGATTTAATAGAACAGTTTGATAATAAATTTATTTGTTTGCAATAATCTTTCAGAATTTATAAAGAAAGGCAGAACTTCAGCTTCAATAGAAATAACGTTAACTAATATAGGAGATACCGCATATAAACATGAAACTTATGGTAATACAATTATAGTTGTGCGTGTGATTGGAGTTAATAACTCGTCATACAAAATTAAGAATTGGAGAGGTATTTGAAATATACATATATATATATATATATTTTTTTTTTTTAATGTGACTTAATTAAAATATCAATATCACAAAACAAACCATGTTATTTGCAGGTGAAGTTATATCTACAAAACGAGAAGAATTGGACAACATCATAGTGACAATGAATATACAAATTGATAATCCAATTTGTGTTTTGAATCAGGATGTTTCAAGAACATTTCTAATTACCTCCAAACCCCAAGAAAAATATAATCTGTTCATGAAAGCTACTCTTCTGGACACTATAGAAAACAATTACAAAGAGGCTCTAGAGATGTGTGAGGAGGAATATGAGAAATTAAATCAATATTCCGAGGTATTTATATTTGATTGTATATCATAGAAAAAATATTTTTTGTATGTAAGAGAATGAGAGCTTATCATACAGCTTTTTCGCAGACTTTGGCACAAGTAAAAAAAGATATAGAGAAGTTGAAAACCAATATACATACAGTAGAAAAGCTGGACAAAACACGTGACGAATTAAATAATCTTGAAATGGAACTTTGTTGGGCTATGGTAAATATAAATTTGAACTTGGAAGTTGTTTCATATAGTTTGCATATTAGAAATAACATTAATGTTTTATTTGTAGACTATTACAGAGGAAACTAAGCTTCATAAGATACAAGAAACTTTAAAAATGTATGAAAGTAACTTGAAAAATCTTGAGAATGTGGAATTGACTGTGGGAACAAAAGATGAAGAAGTAGATGCAAAAATTAAGTAAGGAATAGATTTAACATTGGTATAATTTATTCTCAAAATGTTATATTTTTGTATATGTGTGTTAATAATTTTATTTGAATATATAATCCAATGACAATTGAGATTAGATAAAATTATTTTCATATATTTTTGTCTGTGATAGAGAATTGAAAGAAAAAATTCAGCAAGCAGAGAAAGAAGCTATAGATAGCGGTGAAGCGTACAATAGTGCAAAACAAAAACATACGGCTGCAAGAGAAGCACATTCTAACAAACAACGCGAGTGGCGATGTGCAGTGAGTAAAATCAAACGATTAGAAGAAGATATAAATTTGTTGAAGAAGGAAATTCAAAAGTTAGAAGGGTAAGAGAATATGTGTTTACAGTTTTAATAAATATGTTTAATTTAAATGACACACATTGTTACGTATATTTTGCAGCTGTAATGATGAAGAACATAATAAGAGAAAAGAGATGATAGAACGTCTATCAAAGTTAGAGGAAAGATTGGATGAACTTGAAGCATCATTAAGAACAAAGCAGACTGAATTGATGCACTTAGAGGCTGATAAGATGCGACTTTCACAAGAAGTACAATCCGCTAAAAATGAAATAGACATTTCCAAGTATCGCATAGGTAAAGCATGATAAAAAATATTTTATTTTCACTAGTTTACGTTTGTTACAAGTCTACGGGAATTAAAATGTTCTGTATAATTCATGAAATTAAAGATAAGATCAAGAAAGAATTAAGTGCGTTTGAGCAACAAAAGGATAATGCACTGAGTGTGTTCGGACCGCATATACCGCGCCTCTTGAGGAGAATCGAAGAGGAATATAATAAAGGACGGTTCAAGGAGAAACCACGTGGCCCGATTGGTACACAAAATTTATATTTTGAAATTTTTGAACATTTTTGCAAAATTATATAAGCAATATCCAATTTTTTTCTATTTATGCAAAATCACTTATAGGTGCCTATATAAAGATGAAGGACGCAGCATGGGCACCGGCAGTAGAAAGTTTTCTAGGTGAAGGTACTCTTTCCACATTTTGCGTAGATAATAATCAGGATGCGAAATTCCTGAGCAGTATAATGAGAGAAATCTACTATAACGAAAGTACACCCGCAATCATTTCTAGCAAATTCTTTTACCAGGTAAGAAGTGTATTTGTATTATTGTATTATTTTAAATTCGAGATATTTTATTTTTAACGCGACTCATTTGATTTTAGGTGCACGATGTCAGACGCCATTGCACACAGTCGTCGCGATACTGCAATCTCTTGGAAGCGATGGATATAGAAGATCCCATTGTGGCTAACTGCTTGATCGACCAACGTGAGATTGAGTGTGTACTCCTCATACCAACGAATCAGGAGGCCTGTGAAGTCATGTCGGACGTGTCACAAGTGCCGAAGAATTGCAGAAGAGCGTTTACAAAGAAGGGGGATTTATTTTTTCCTGCTCCGAATTACAGAACTTATGGCAAGCGTTATGTACGAGCTAAATATCTTCAGGTTTCTACTACGGAGGCTATGCAGTAAGTACGCAACATTCTATTCTTGTGTGTTTTTGGATTTAATATAATTTAGTTTTTTGTTGTGTCGTTTTACTCAGAACACTAAAGGAAGAACTTCAGATAGCAGAACTCAAAAGACAGGAAGCCATTGAGGCGCACAAAGCCATATGTGAAAAAGTAAATCGGACTACCGTTGAATTGAATAACGTAACTGCGGCAGTACAAAAATTAAAATCGGCGCAAAGAGCTTGCACCGATTCGATCAATGCGTTGAAAGATGAAATTGAGTCAAACGAAGCCACATCCGCGGATGTTTTCGTGAGTAATAAAAATTGTTTGTTGACAACAAACTCTGTTCTTCTTTTTTCTACAATAATGTAGTTATATAATCCGATTTATCATTTGTAGCGAAACGAAGCTGCGGAATTGGAAAAGAAATTGGCGTTGGAGAACACTGCGGAAAAGAAACTAGCTGAGAATGTAAAGGAGCTTCACAAAAACGTCGAATCTCTCGATGCAGAGGTCAAACGTTATCGAGACTTGAGACACAATTTACACACAGTAATTGATCCTCTGAAAGTACGTATCCTTTTTTTTTTTTAATAGAATAATTATTAGTATGTATCTTGTATAACAAAATGTAACAATTATAATGGTTTCACATTCTTTACAGGATCAAATAAAGGAATTAATGCAAAAAAAGGAGAGACATCGACACGAGTGTATGCGCGCTACCCGGAAATTACAAGAAATAAAACAAGCTGTTCAGTGTACGACTGGAGAATTTGAAATACAGGAGAGAGCTACAAAGAAAGCCATTTCGGACGCTACCGCAAAATGTCCTAGAATAAACACGACAAGGTTGTTTACTGATGACATTTTATATTTCTTATCTCTCAAAGATCTCTGTATATTTTATATAATAGAATTGTGTGTAATTCTATTTTGCTAAATATTGTAATTGTTGCTTTAATTTCATCTGTTATAGATCAGTAAATCAAATAAAAAATCTAGCGAATGAGTTGCGCGATAAGATTCGCGAGGTAGAACATCAGTATGGTTGTGTCGATAATTTGCGACAAGAATTAAAAGAAAAAGAAGAAAAGTTTGGTGCAAACATTGAATTTGCATCTCAATTGAGACAAAGTTGTGAAGTAAGTAAAGTAAAAACATTTATATGTGAAGTTGTTTTTCTCAAACAAATTTTATACACATTCTCTCTCTCTCTTTCTCTCTCTCTCTCTCTCATACAAGTTTTATAATATACTTATATACCGTAGAAACACATTAACCGAGTAAAGCATCGACAGAAGATGTTCAGTCAATTGAGAGAGTTGTATGGTGTTGAAATACAAAAGTCTTTTAGAGCTGTGCTTTCTTTAAGACAATACAAGGTAATTATAGAGAATTTTGGTTTTCAATCATTTGTGTTATATTGATATTTGAATATTCTGTCATACTTTTATCGCGATAGGGTACTGTGGTGATAGATCACAAGAATAAATTACTCGACTTGCACGTCAGCGCACGTTACGAAAAAAACAACGAAAAACAGAAAGACGCGAGATCACTCTCAGGAGGTGAACGATCTTATTCAACTGTCGCGTTTATCTTGGCCCTTTGGGATTGCATTAAGCTGCCGTTTTATTTTCTCGATGAATTCGACGTATTCATGGCAAGTGATTACGTTTCTTTGTTCCGAGATTTTTATTTATTTATCTTTTTATCTGTGTAACATGTATGCGAATTTGTTTGATACATTTATTTGCAGGACAAAGTAAATCGTCGAGTAATAATGGATATTCTTTTGGATCACACCAAGTCGAACCCACAAAGTCAGTTTACTTTCCTTACACCTTTAGACACGTCACATATTCTCGCCGAAGATTACGTAACAATTCACCAGTAAGTAAAAATTTTGCGATCTGTTACTGAGAAAATAGAATAAGCAGTTTAAATGGATATATTATTTGGTTTTTTTCTAGATTGCAACCACCAGAAAGGAGAGGTCTGAGTCAATAAACGTTGTTTGTACAATTCAATTCAATTTGTTCGCAAAGCAAACTTGAATAACTTGTTGGTTACATGGGTAATACAAATCAAATATATAAAACAGACCAACATTTGAAGTACAAACGAGAACTGAGAGATTTCACGCTGCTAATGTACAAACTAATATATTTTGCATTTAGAGTGTTACTGTTTTCTCGGTTGTATCACAAATCTTGTCTTGTTTTATATTTAGCGTTTGTGCAAAAGAGATAAAAACTTGAGCAACAAAAAAAATAGAAATAACATTTATGGTATTGTTAAAGATACTTCATACACGTTATATATATATATATATATATACATATATGAGTTTTATTTTTGTAAAGAAAACAAAACTCAGATCTTGTGTATTGACTTATAAGTTTTACATTAAAACAACAGGATTATTCAAGTTTAGTTAGTAACTGTAATATGTGTTTATTATTTATTGCGCTATATAATAAGAATAAGAAGTATAATGTCGAATGTTACAAGTGCCTTTAATCGTATTAGTATTTTTGTCAGACGTAATTTATAAGTTTTTTTTTTTATAATAAAGACCGTTATGTCAAATATCACACAATAGAAAATATATTCTCTTAAAATTTGTTCAAAAGTCCAAATTTTATTCCTTTTGTTAAAGTTTATTAGCAAAATTAGTGATGACTGCCCGAGAGCAGTAATGTATAAATTTGTATATTTGATGTCTGAATATATAACGCTGAATATAAACGCGCACATTACGTAACAGTATCTATAATTAAATAGCTACTCGAACGTATGTGTGTCTTTGTAGGTAAACTTGTTATTTTTATATATTGCAAATTGTTGCAAATTATAGTTCAGTTTTTTTCAGCACAGAACAAGCTCTTCGAGGAATTTGTGTGGGACTTTTCCCCAAATTCGATACATTAATAACAGACACGGGAATCGTTTATACAAAGAATGAGCAAGGAACCGAATAGTATACTTGTGTGTAAACGCGCGTTTCGGTCTATACTAAACCGGAAAGTGGATCAAGGTTCATACGGCATTGCGCGAATCTGGTTCGGACGGAGTTACCGGGTATAACGCAACAGCATGCCTTTACGCATTACGCGCGTGTATTACATGCGATGCGCGTGAGACACGCCGGTGCGTGTTCGCCGGTTGGACGAGGCGTGGTAAACGATATTACGCAATCCGCGCACTCCGCGTAGCACTCTTCGGAGAAAGTGCTCGACGAACGTGCTCGTGAATCGGTAATGCGGTAATGCCTCAGAAAGGCGGGACAACAGCGACAGGTAGTACCTGACCTTATTTCGGGTAATTGGGCCCGGTCGAATTTTGACGTTTCCTCGACGACTTTCGAGAGCCATATGGCCTTATGCCTTCTTTCATCAAATTGAATAACACGTTACGATAGCAATTATGATGTGTTTCGACGCTTTTTTCCGAGTTATGTAATTACATGGTTCGCCTTTCGTGGAAGTGTTTTATTTACTCCTCGAAATTATGTTGTCAGATAATGCAGCGGTTTTTTTTTATTAGGAAAAATAGAAATTATGACACACTTTGTTTGCATTTTCAATGGTCTCGCACATTGAGATCTTAAATTAGAAAGAAATTAATTATGAATGAAAATACAGTCTGTACGAAAGATATGATTACTTCAAGATTGGCGACACAATTAATGGCATATCCTATTCTAAATGAATAAAAAATATACACTTATACAATTGAATGAAGGTGAGCATTCTTGGTATAGAAAAAGTTACAATCAAGACTCTTCAAAAAAAGCAAGATTGTATCATCTTTTCTGTCTCTTTCTCTCTCTCTCTATTCTATTTGTTCTCTCGTTTTTCTCTTCCACGATTCTTGAGTTTGTAACTTTTTCAGAGACATCTTGATTACCGCGTAATGAGATGAAGTATAAACGAAGATATCTACGACTTGTATACTTGCTAAGAAAAAAACACATTTATTCGACCAGTATATCATTCCTAAGTAGCGATCAGGTCACAGTTCAATGGAGGTAGGCGGCAGGGGCGGCGTAGGAGATGGCAGGAGCGGCAGCGACCTTGGCGAACGGCGTGGCGTAGGAAATGGCAGGAGCGGCGGCGTACTTAGCTACTGGAGCAGCGTAGGCGAAAGGAGCAGCGTGTGCCAGAGGGGTGGCGAATTTGGCAACGGGAGCGGCGGCGTAGGCGAGTGGTGCAGC